>APFE030109809.1:171865-195475 GCA_000404065.3 Pinus taeda | reverse complement strand
TCACCCAATCTCCTTTAAACAAATAACTTCTCAGAATGCAGTAACCAGAAAATAACACCAATAACCAGACACCAATTTAAACACAGATCTCTACAGAAACAGATAAAAGACAGCTAAAATATATTTCAGGAAAGGTCTGCAACTTCAACGAAGGAAACTTGCGGATATCCGCACTTCTGCCATGACGAGTCTGCGCAACTCCGCACCTACACTGCCTACTGTTCAACACACCTCCACACCTGCTCCGCCGATTCAACTGCGCACCTCCGCACCTGCTTCTTCTCTGGTTCTGCGCACCTTCACACCTGCTTCTTCTCTGGTGCTGCGCACCTCCGCACTGCGTCGTTGCCGCTCCTGCACACCTCCGGATTTAGACAGTTTATCAGTTCTCAACCATACCCCAGACTGTCAAAATTACAGATCCGTTCATGCGTCAAAAGGGAACCCAACTCTTCAGTAGATCTGACCTATAATGCTCCGATTTCTCCTTGATTCAGATTCAACTATGTCTCACCAACCATTTATCAGAAATTCAGATCTTGCTCTTCTTAAGATTTTCAACTCAACTATATTCAGCCAAATGATCTCCTTTCCTTTTTATAGGTTAGGCCTCACTCAAAACCATGGACCAAAACCATTGAGAAACAATACCAAGGACCCAATACTTTGGTTCAACTCTTTTGAATGCAATACCACGGACCAAAACCATAGGATCAAAACTGTCTGACTAATACCATGAGCCAACCATAAGATTTCCCACGTGCATGCGCTTTTCTCTACATGAAAGTGCGTGAACTTTTGGTTTGCACCTTTTGTGTGGGAGACCTGCGAAAATATCTGCACCTTTTCAATGGTTCTCCTGCGCAACCTGCCGATGACCGCATCTTTTGATCTGTGCACCTGCGAAACCAGAAAATAACTTTGCTGCACTATAATTTATCATCTGAGATGAGTGGGTTGCCATCAAGTACAACATATGTATCATAATGCCAACACGTTTGAGTGCTTATGCTATGAGAAGGGATATCTTCTGTCTATATTTCTTTATTATTGGAGGTCCAAACCTCTATCTGAGTAGCTACGTCTACTAAATTTGCATGATGTTCCTCTTGAGTGATGACTATTTGAGTAGGTATGGGCTCAGTTTGAGTTCTTGTAGCCCTATCTTCATATAATTCTGTTTGCACAGCCACAATTACTATCTTTGGGGTATTGTTCGGAACCTTTCCCATTGTGAGTTCTTTTATTTTTCTTCGGAGCCTCTTGACCGTCTTGTGAAGCTTCTGGTGTTCTTTTCTTAGCTTCTTCAATTTGGCTCTATACCTTTTCGAAGGAGTAACTAGTCTACTAATAGTCTCGTTAATAGCTTCTGTGTGTAAAGAGAGTGGTTGTTCACCCTGGCTTTGTTCCAACAAGACCGTGTCTCCAGATTTATTATCAGCTTCCCAAATAATCTTTGTCTCTGCTTCTTCTTCTTGGCCTATGTTTTCTGGGTCTAGACCTTCATGGCTATTTTCCACTTGGATTGTGTCACCAGATTGGTTCTCTAATTCCTGAATGGCATCTGTATTTGTTTCCGCTTCATGGCTTGCATCTTTGAGGGAGATAGAATTCTAGTATAGCCAGAATTCCCGGGAGATTGGGTTTCTCCAAAGTTAAGATTGAGCAGTCCTTCAGGATGCATGTAGAAATTCATGTTGGCCAGGACTTGGGCCATCCCTGTCTCAAAATCGTGCAACATATCGTCTTGGGAACTCATATTTGGTGTTGGAGGAGGTCCCAGTTTGTTTCTTTGTTCATCTTCAGAATTCCCTATTCCTTCCTCAGGTTCTGGTTCAGGGTTATCTTGTCCTTCTAACTCTAGTTTCCATTATTGTTCACTTACTAGGCTAGATAATTTTATGGGTTGACTAGCACTTCATTGAGGATTTTCAGACGCTCCCTGTTCTGACTTCAACCTTGTGGATCGTCTGTGTTTGTGAGGTATGCTTCCTGAAAGGGAAATCCTCTTTCTTTTTGGAATAGGGTTAGGTGCTGGCAGGTCTTCACCTCTTTCGAGGGCCAATATTAGATCATCCCAGGTTGATTGTTGTTGGGCAAGGTTATGGCTAAATATTAACCTGATCAGACAATGGTCACTAACCACTGTTTCTGTGTGTTGGGATTGTCTCAGCCTCTTGGCAGTGTCATGCAGTAATGAATTCAACAGTGCAGGCAAATTAACAGAGCATTTTTGTTTTAAAACTGCTAAAAGTTTGAGTTGTCGCAACCTTACCATGTCTTTATGCCCATCGCAGGTAATATAGTTCTGGACAATTTGTGCCAATTCTCCCCATGGCTCTCCAAGAGAAGATGGCCGAATGTCTTGGCCCTTCTTGATTAGCTCCTATCCTTCATCCCTAAAAGCCTCCATAGCGTCATGCAGCTTTAATCGCTTGCCAGCCCATACTGGTCCTTCTGCCGGCAACCCAGGCACTTATGTTATCCCAACGTCTATTATAGTGGTTTGTCTGCCTCTTACCACAGATTGTCCATTCTATAGATGTTGTAAAAATTTGATGGCGATTTCCTCATTGGGGGGTTGAAATCTTGTAAAATATGTTGTCCATCTTGCGTGAGCTAGAATTTCCCTAGCTTCATCGAAGACAGCCAGTGTTAAAGGTTCTCGACGCATTGTTCTTCCTCCCATGATACTTGAATTCTGCAACCGATTAGTGTAGCGGGGAAAGTCTTAGTTTCAGTCTTTATAGTCTTCCTCAAGTGATCAAACATGCTCTTACAAAATGATTTTAAGGTGTCCAGGTCAAATTTTGTCATTTCAGTGAGTCTTCAAGAAACATTTGGTCACTAGGCATCTAGGTCTAGGGTTTGATTTTACTCCTTTCAAAATTGTCCAGATGTCGGTATGTGTCACCATTCAGCTGAGTGTACCATCATTCAAAGGGTTTTCATCATCATTTCAAGTTCCATTGGGTCATTTTACACCTTGTTCATGCTTCAGTTGTGCCTAGGTAAAGTTCATTTCCCTCTCCTAGGGTTTTGAAGGCAATTTGTCTTGGACGGTCAAATCATCAGCAGAACTTGTATCCTGATGTTCATACACCTTCCCCTATCCTTAATGTACCTTATTAAACACTTCCCATCATTGAGATCCCCCAAATTCCTCATTTTCGCATAAACCCTAGTTTCTTGCTACAACTTGACAATTTTCTAGGTTGGGCCTGTGATTTTCCCTTTTGGACCCCTTCCCCTCACTCAATCTCTTAAATTCCACTTTCTCCTACTTCCTAACATCCCTCCCCACCTCCCAAAATTTTCTCAAGAATTTATAAGCCCCTTATCCCCTTCATTTCGATTCATTTCGACAAATCCCTTGTTCCACACATCGGGGTAGGTTTCACTCAAATGATGTTTATGAGAAATAAAAGATGAATTTGGGAAAAATGAGAGAGGTTTTTGTCCAAAAAGGCCAAGGAAGAAAAACCTCCTTCACTTTTTACACAGGTGTAATTTGTTTAGAGAAATATCAAAAATACCATTGCCTCAGGAGAATTGAATGCACCTCTGAAGTGACCTTGGGAAAATCAAGATCTCTCCTAGCTTGGTTCGCCAAATGACTTGTGTTGTGTAGGTAAATCCCCTCTACGGACAAAGGCGATCCCACTAGCCTAACTGAGGTCTAGCAACAATCAAACAACGCTAACACGCAAGTTCCTAATTGCAAAGTAAAGGCCAATGATGAGAGCCTACCTCGAATCCAACGCTTATATTCGTAGAAAGGTCGTCGCTTCCGTTCTTTCGCTTCAGCTGGTCACAATCCTCACGATCTCCGTGAATAGACACCTGCACATGTAATGAACAAGACAAACACAAGCATAAAATCCGGGAAATGCAACTATGTATCAGTCAGAAAGGATACAACTCAAACATCATAATAAAGACACATGAGTGGAACCATAATGATAGTCGTCTATTATTATTGATAAAACAAAAGAGAATACAACCAAGTTCTGGCGTCAAATCCTCCTTTGGCTGGGTGAATCAGCAACACATCCCTCGTAAAGCTTGTAGGGGATGGAAACAAGCCTCTCTCTCCTTGATCACTTGGACATGGATCTCCTCCTTAAAGATATAGCCTCATAGGGATACACAAGACCTCTTGCAAGATGAGCTTAGCAATCCTCAGACTTTGGGAACTTGTAAAATAGAATTACTAACCAAGAATTACCAACTAGCTTGTCAAATGGGAAAGAACAAGGTTATATAGAGATGGGAGGAGTAAATAAGGCCATCCACTTCATTCATGGGATTATCCTTATCATAAGGAAGCTTCCATGAGAGGTGGAGAACTACTTCCCCCCTTGGGAGATACGAAGCCCAACTGAACCAACTAGAACTGGAATTAGTTCATGGATAAGGTGGAAGGAACCTTCGGAAGTTTGATGGTTAAAAACTTTACCCAACTGGGTTGGCGCTAGTGTGACTCTGAGACAGAGCGCCAGCTGGCATGCCCTCTTTGGAGGATTTACCCCATTGGCGCGAGTAATACACTATGGAACAGCGCCAGTGGAGAAAGGGCTATATTTTTGGGTATTTTCCAGAAGGTGTCTTCAGGGCACATGGAGTACATACTTTAAGGGATACAAAGCAGGTGTTTGCAAGTCATGTCACCTCTCACAGGTCCAGGAATAGGTCCTCCAATGTACTAGAGAAGGGGTAACAGGGACGATGACAAAATACTGTGTAACAAACGCCCCCTAAAGCATGAAGCCCGAGAGAGAGAGGGGTGAAGTGCTTTACAAGAACATGGTCGACTGAAAACACGGCCGCCGGAGAACCTACACGAAGTACAACTGATAGCTCAAATACATGATGTACATGGTATGGTCGCAGCCATCCATAGCAGAGTACATACAAATCTGGATCCTAGGTATGGACGCAGCCATCTGATGAGGATCAAAGAATAGACTCAGGCATGGTCACAGCCATCCAGTGAATGAGTCATGTAGTGATTATAATAATCCACAAAATGAAGCCTGGATCTCAATATACAAAATCCAGGGTCTTGCGCTCCATCTCGACCCAACAAAGTACAAGTTCAAGCATGCGAATATGGGAGTCGAAGTCAAACATGCGAGAACATCGCCTGATTACCGGTCAATGATGAAAACCGTTAACAGACGCGAGAGGTACCACCAATAATGACAATGGTCCTCAAGGTGCTATAGGTACAATCCACGGCATGCGAATCAGTGAGCCGGTGTCGAACACCCGTAGAATCATTCGATCGGAGGCCAATGATGAAAACCTCGCATCGAACACGAAGAACCTACCATTGAGGCATGCAGGCTCCAAGGTACCTGAAGGGAGTCTCTAAGTCAGCTTTACTTGATAATGAGTTGAAGTCGACAGGAAGCGACCTTGATCGAAGGTGGGCCATAATGTTTCCCACATCATCGACACGAGACAGAGAAGGATAAAAATATTTTGCATGAAGCATCAGAGGAAGGTTGAATATTCTGCAGAGGTCAACTTCTCTTGAACATATCGGTGGCACGACAGTGGACTTGGCAGTATTTGACATCAAATGATCAAGGGTCATGGTGACGAGGCGATGAGCAAATGAATGGTCAAACAGGATAACCCAAACCCACGGAGGCAAGTGTGAAACAAAATGAGATATCCCCACCCAGACACAAATGCAGACGAGTGCCATGTTCAAGAGCAACATACTACTGACACGACGATGATTACAGTAACTTTATTCCCCCACCATTTCTGGCGAGTACCCCGGTTATTTTTGGATGGCAAGCTTGACGGGGATAGAATATGATTGAGAGGCGTCATTTCGACGGAATCCGATGTCATCAAGTCTTTAACGAGTCTGACAAAGGAAGAACTCGGCGTCTTTTCATGTTTAAAGAGTTTGAAAAGACAGCGAAAAGGAAACTCCAGAGGTGTCCTTTTTCGTAAAGTTGTGTCTCTGGAGCCCGAAAAAGTATAAAACCATGCTCGAAAGAACCGCTCGATCATTACGACCGAGGAGTACTTTTCATAAGTAGTGACTCTAATCTGAAAAAGTAAAAAAGTGATCAAAACCACGTCGTTTCGTGACCGTTAATGAACCGAAAACGACAAAGGTCCGACGATCTTTTCATTTTTAAACGGTCGGAAAAGGGTCTAAAGACGACCGCCTCTCATGTCCATTTAATGAGTCGAGAGGACCAACTCGGCATTCTTTTCACGTTTAGAGAGTCAAAAAAGAGCAAAAGATGACTCCAAAGTGACTTTTTCGTGTATTTACCGAGTCCGAAAAAGTATAAAATACAACTCATTTCACCATGAAAGCTCCATAAATACTTGTCGCTGCACAAAAATCGGCGTAAAACCCATTTTCGACACAAATATCCATAAAAATATTCATCAAATGACTTTTTAAAGCTTAATTAGGGTCAAAAAGCTATAAAAAGGTGAAAATAGTAAAATAAAAATTACTTTTCACTTTTCACCTTTTGAGAGCGACATTAGGGCTTTTTGGGGTGCGATCTTCAGTTGGCGATTGCGATCAATCCAGTGGACCATTTCGAGCGCCGTCAGTGCCAGGTAAGTGGTCTTGTCCTTAGCTTCATTTTCATCCATTTGAAATTTGTTTTTAATTGGATTTTCATTTCCTATGGGGGGAATTTTAAATTTATGGTTTGCGCACATTGGCGCGGGTTTCGGGCACGAACCCACGCCAATGGGGCAAATTTCCCACAGGGCGCGCGCCCATGGGCGCGACTGTTTTAGAAACAGTCACGCCAACGGCCGCGTGCATTTCTAGGCCAATTTTAACAAATTTAAAACCAATTTAGCTGCAATTTCAAGTTTCATGGGATTCTAATGCATCATTTTGACTTGTTTTTGCAGGGCAATCCGCAAAAATGGTGATGACATGGAAGGAACGGGAACATGACCAAGTGGACACATTAGCCCTAGCTAACGAGGATTGCATGGAGGCTCTCAGAGCGTGTGGGCTCAAAAAATTCTTCATGCTATCCTATTTGCGAGCTCATCCAGAGCTCCTATAGTACTTGATCGACTTGTGGGACGTGGAGGAACAGGTGTTCCGGATACAGGAACAGATACTGGAGTTGGACATATCGGATGTTTATTTCTTGACAGGATTGTCGTGATGAGGGCCATTGCCTCGGTTGACTAGGAGCAGGCCATCTGGGGAGAAGATGGATGAGGTAAAGGCTCGTATTTGCCTGGAGGCAAGATATGGGCAAGGCAGTTCGAAGGTGGATATCTCCACCGTTTAGGATCTGACACTAAGAGCCTTAATTTTCACTCTTACACGAGTTGTGGGGGCACAAGCGCCCCACGAAGCTACGAAGAACCACCTACTATTAGCGATAGAGTGCCTTAGCCCGACGATCTTCAATTGGCCGTCAGCTGTGAAAACCAATATGAAGAGGCAGCTTTCAAAGGCCAAGCGGGGCAAGTTGCAACAGTTCGGGTATGGTTCCATCTTGGTGACGTTCTTCTTGGAACGTGTGCCAAGATTCCATGGCCAAGGGGCCTTTGTGGCAGGCCCAGCACCTCGAGAGTCGAGGATGGCTCGATGGGCGGCACTGATGCCGAAGGGTGGTGGCGGCCAGCAGATGGCTTTCAGACTGGAGTTCTTCAGGTGGCTTCGTCGCCAATTGATCATGGTGGAAGATTGGTCGTATGTGGGGACAAACTTCACTGGAGACCTTGACCTTCCCTTACCGGAGGGAGAGGACTGGGACGAGGAGATTCGTACGTCCTCAGTTTCTTGGTTTTTTGTATTTTTATGATTTTTTGTTAGTACATGCTCATCCTAATGACTTTTATATGCACGTGCAAATGTCGTCCCAGAGCGTCCAGCTGGCTCGTCTTCCATTGCGAGGAGACATCCAGTAGCAGCAACAGATCCTCAGGAGGAGGGCGGTGACAGAGGGGAGCTTATCTAGAACCTCGAGGCTATCACTCGAGGGATCCCAGATTACGCTCGGCTAGCGGATGTCCCGCTAGCTTACCAGAGGCACACAGTAGGGGTGCCAACTCGCATTCACCAGCTCTTGAGGTGTCTAGTGCGGGCGGTGACGTGCTACCATGAGCACCACCGAGACTAGATATCTAGGCTTTTCTTTTCATGCATATTTTTTGAGAGACATGTTGTCTCCGAATGTATTTAGACGGACATGTATTATTTTTGATGATGCATGGGGTGCAAACATTCTAGACACACATAGATATATAAATATATATATACATATGTTTTATGGTCTTATTGTGCTTTATGCTTCTTGTATTATGTTGATTCGCATATTATGCAAATGTCTGTCTAACACATAATTAGCTAATGCATCGGTTAACATATTAAGTCGTCTTGGAATGTGTTGATAAGTAATGAAATCAATATCCCTTTCTAATAACTTAACACGTAAATACAACCTTAAAATCCGATGATCTCTGACGGAATAACGTTCGTTGAGTTGGTGGAATACAAGTTGAGAGTCCAAGTTCACAATCAATGTGGGAATGCCGAGGTTAATCGCCTCAGCTAACAATTCAATCACAGCACTATATTTAGCGACATTGTTTGTTATACAACCTAGACAAACCCCTTGAATATCTACTAACTCACCATGAGGATCGTAGATCACCCATGCCGCAGATGACAAGTTGCGTGTACTGCGGGAAGCACCATCAGTGAAACCAACGTAAGGCGATCCAAACATCTGTTCAGGAAGCAATAGACACAATAAGCGGTAATCATGCCAATATACCAAGGTAAAAATATAACAAACATGCACACACAACACACTGCTGAAAGCATACGTATGTACAAAAAGAGCGTGCCTGGACTCATGCATAGTATTTTTTGAGATAAAACCCATTTCGAGGCTTATCCAGGGGATTACCTTCATAATCAATAAGCTCGTAGGCGCCTTTTTGCAAAACTCTTTTCACAATGTAGGGCCCATGCCACATGGGCTCGAGCTTTCCTACCCCCAGCTTATCGTTAGCTTGATCATAGAGCAGTAGTAGGTCTCCCTCAATGAAAGAGCGGGGGTTAACAGTATTACCGAAGTGAGTTTTCACTCGCTTCTTCTAAGCTTCAATAGCTAAGGAGGCTGGACGACGAGTCTCATCCAGCCGTTCTAAGTAAAGAAGACGCTCTTCTACTGGAGTAGTATCAGGGAGCAACTCGACGGCTATCTTTAATGAAGGAATCTCACACTCAATAGGAAGGGTCGCCTCCAGTCCGTAAACTAACTGAAAAGGAGTAAAGCTGGTGGCGTCCTTCACGGAGGTACGGTAGGCCCACAATGCAGAGAACAACATCAAATGCCAATCGGACTTATGCATGCCAACAATTCTTTGAAGCATCGTGACCAAAACCTTGTTCACGGCTTCCACTTGACCGTTTGCCTGAGGATAGTACGGGGTCAAACTATCATGCCTAAGGCCCAATTGGGTTGTTAACTCGGTCATCATGTGATTACGAAAATGTTTTCCGTGATCAGTGACGATGGCTTGGGGTACTCCGAACAGCGAAATAATATGATTGAACAAAAACTGCGCTGCGGTGTGACCGTCTTCTGACAATGTAGGCATCACCTCAGCCCATTTCGTGAAATAATCAATAGCAACGATGATGTACCCATGCCCCCCGGCCGAGCGAGGGTTATAGATCACATAATCGATGCCCAATTTGGCAAAAGGGCCGACGGTTACAACGGGGTGCAGTGGAGCAGGGGGTGCACGCATCTTCCGTTGGTAAATCTAGCATTCATGACATGAACGGACAGCAAGAATGCAATCCTTGAAAATGGAGGGCCAGAAATAGCCAGCACGGAGGATTTTCTGTGCAGTGGCATATCCAGACATGTGACCACCACATGCACCTGAGTGGCAGTCATTCAGAACTCTCTCTGCTTCTTCGAAAGCCAAACATCGGCGAAGAACAGAATCAACACCGAGACGGTACAGGGTGTCTCCAATGATGCGATATGGTTGGGCTTGGTGTCGGATCCATCGGCGAGCATCCTTAGAGGTCTCGGGATGGAAGGAGGACGTCTGCAAGTAGACAATAATATCCCCGTACTAGGGATCGAGGGTGCTAATGAGGAAGAGAGTTTCGTCTGGAATGGAATCCTCTAACTGAGAGGAGGCAGTAGTGGATGGCAAAGAACACAACAGCTCAGCGAAGACAACTGATTTCTTAGACTTGGCAGCAGTAAATTCCAAGTCAAACTCTTGGAGGATGACTATCCACTTCGAGTATTTGCCCCCCAGCAACTGGCGTGACAGAATGTAGGTCATAGGGTTGCAGTCGGAGATCATTGTCGTTGTACGCAACAAGATGTAATGACGGAAGCGTTGAACAGCGCATACAGCAGCGAGGGCCAACTTCTCGACATAAGCATATTGAGTTTCCGTATCTAACAAGTTGCGGCTAAGGTAGTAGATAACGTGTTCAATGCCATCATCGTCATCCTGAACCAGAACCATACCGATGGTGGTATCAGCAGCAGCCAAATACAACGTGTAATCACGATGATAATTCGGAGGCCGCAACAAAGGGGCGGAAACCAGAAGAGTTTTAAGATGTGCAAAAGACTCCTTAGCTATGGCATTCCATCGAAACGGGGTGTCACGCTTAAGTAACCGCGTGAAACCTTTTGCCACTTCGGCATAATTCGAGATAAATCATCGTAAGAAATTTTCTTTACCCTGCAAAATTTGCAGTTGCCGCAAAGAAGCAGGGGGAGGAAGATTCAAAATGGCTTCGACTTTAAGGGGGTCCAAGCGGATGCCCTCTCGGGAGACAATAAACCCGAGAAGTCAGCCAGATTCTACGCAGAAGACACATTTATGCGAATTAAGTCGGATACTGTAGTGTCGACAGCGGAGAAAAATCTCGCGGAGATGTGACGGATTATCTTGGCGCTTAGCTGAATGAGTGGGAAGGTCATCCAGGTAAGGCTGTACAATGTGCCGGATATCATGAAAGGCGTAAGACATCGCACGTTGAAAAGTGGCACCGGCATTCTTGAGACCGAAAGGGAGCTTTTTATAAGCGAAAGTCCCCCATGGACAGATAAAGGTCATCTTGTGTTGATCAGCGGGTGCGATATTAATCTGGTTGTAGCCAGAAAAGCCATCCATAAAGGAATATATCTCACTCCCAGCACACTCATCAATGAGCTGGTCAATGAAAGGTGTGGGGTAGTTATCTTTCGGGCAGGCTCGGTTAATATCGCGATAATCGACACAGACGCAAATAGTCCCCTGATTTTTATCCACAAGGACAATGTTAGAGACCCAATCTATGAGTGGGATAGGGTAAATGAAACCAGCTTTAAGAAGTTTTTCAACTTTTGCTTTGATAGCTGCAGCCTTGCGAGGGTGCACAGGGCGTAAACGCTGACGAACAGGTTTAGCTCCTGGATACGTAGGTATCTCATGCACTACAATGTTTGGATCAATGTCGGGCATCTCTTCATAAGACCATGCAAAGACGTCACGAAACTCGTGAAAAAGAGCTATATACATTTGAATTTCCTCAGGAGTGCAGGTGACTCCTATGTAGATGTTCTCGACAATCCCTGGTTTGACAGAGATGTCGACAGGTTGGGTCTGCGTAATGTTCCCCAAATTCCCTTTAGACGATACTTGATAGACCTGAATGGGCGTTTGAAGAGGTTGTGAAGGGAGACACGGAGCAAACCGCTCGAGACAAGCCAACGTTTCCCGAAGGGTAGGGAGAAACGAGGAACGGTGATGAAGATTGAACCACGGAGGTTCCTCGAGAGACATGGTCTCCATGATGGCTTCGTCGGAAGGAAATATTTCCTTTAATGGATCCGAGGAGGTGCATTCTCCAAGCCAAGGGGAATAGTTGTACGAGTCAAGAGCTCCGCTTAAAGAAGCGGGTTCAGCAGGAAGAGCCGATACAGCAGCGATTTCGATGTAGTCGAGCTCGGCGGGACTCAACGGCATCTCCTCGCCCCACGATTCTATCTGGTCGACGGGGGGGAGGACCCAGGGATCAGAATGAACTGAAATCATACTGATCGAGGTGAGGTTGGGAGGTGGGAGTGAGAAAACACCCATGAGGGCGGGATCTTTGAAGAGCCCGGCTCCCACACTCTCGAAAGGGATGGAGGTATGCTCCACGAAAGGCACATTTCCGTCAGAAGAAGAAGCGAAGAAGGAGAGCTGGTCTACCGTGACAATTTTCCCTTGGTGAGGGAAACGGATGACACAGAAGAGGGATGAAGCCACGGTACGCATGGCATACGTCCAACTCCGGCCCAGAAGGAGGTTGTAAGTAAGATTTGCGTCAATGACCTCAACTTCTACTTCAACGACTTTCCCTTCTAAAGTGATCGGCAATCGTTGAAGAATACCATAGGGACGAGATTATCTCCCATCGAATTTGGGACAATTGCCGTCGAATTTGGGACAATTGCCGGGTATCTTAGTTGGAACTGGTGGCCATTGTGGGTTATGCAAAATGGGATCATTTGTTAACTTCGACACATCGGGCAGTTCCAACGTCACTAGAAATGGTAGCTACTGGTTGAAAGACATCTGCGGATATGAGGTAGGGCCAGGGTTCCATCCAGCTGCTGGTTGCCCCCATTGACCTTGTCCGGACGGACCAGGTCCCAAAGGACCTTGTCCATAGGAACTTTGTCCATAAGGGTTATATCCGTAACCAGATGGCTAATTCTGGTTCTGCCCCCCAGCACCCCATGGGTTACCATACTACCCGGCAGGAGCAACATTGGGTCGCTGATAATTTTGATAAGGGGTAGCTTGCGGCTGTTGGTAATTTTGATACGGGGCAAATTGATTTTGCCCCTGGGGTTGCTGGTATCCATATGGTTTCTGGGCTCCATATTGAGCCTGGGAACCAGGCGGCATTTGATAAGAAGGTTGGGATTGGTACCCACCTTGTGGCTGGAGACCAGTTTGATTCTGGGGCTGGTAACCAGGTTGAGATTGAGAAGCAGGAACCATCTGCATGCCCGGTTGAGCCGCCCCAGAGAGATATCCTTGCGAAGACTGAGGTTGGGCCATCTGGCTGGAAGGTTGTCGTGGCTGGATTTGAGACGGACCTACTTGCCCAGAAGGTTGGACTTGCTGGGCGTTCGTGTCATGAATGCCAGATTTACCAATGGAAGATTTTCCAAATGGGGCATCGATTATGTGACCTGTAACCCTCGCTCAGCCAGGGGGCATGGGTACATCATCGTTGCTGTTGATTATTTCACGAAATGGGCCGAGGCGATCCCACTAGCCTAACTGAGTTCTAGCAACAATCAAACAACGTTAACACGCAAGTTCCTAATTGCAAAGTAAAGGCCAATGATGAGAGCCTACCTCGAATCCAACGCTTATATTCGTAGAAAGGTCGTCGCTTCCATTCTTTCGCTTCAGCTGGTCACAATCCTCACGACCTCCGTGAATAGACACCTGCACATGTAAAGAACAAGACAAACACAAGCATAAAATCCAGGAAATGCAACTATGTATCAGTCAGAAAGGATACAACTCAAACATCATAATAAAGACACATGAGTGGAACCATAAGGATAGTCGTCTATTATTATTGATAAAACAAAAGAGAATACAACCAAGTTCTGACGTCAAATCCTCCTTTGGTTGGGTGAATCAACAACACATGCCTCGTAAAGCTTGTAGGGGATGGAAACAAGCCTCTCTCTCCTTGATCACTTGGACATGGATCTCCTCCTTAAAGTTTTAGCCTCATAGGGATACACAAGACCTCTTGCAAGATGAGCTTAGTAATCCTCAGACTTTGGGAACTTGTAAAATAGAATTACTAACCAAGAATTACCAACTAGCTTGTCAAATGGGAAATAACAAGCTTATATAGAGATGGGAGGAGTAGATAAGGCCATCCACTTGATTCATGGGATTGTCCTTATCATAAGGAAGCTTCCATGAGAGGTGGAGAACTACTTCCCCCCTTGGGAGATACAAAGCCCAACTGAACCAACTAGAACTAGAATTAGTTCATGGATAAGGTGGAAGGAACCTTCGAAAGTTTGATGGTTAAAAACTTTACCCAACTGGGTTGGCGCTAGTGCGACTCTGAGACAGAGCGCCAGCTGGTGCGCCCTCTTTGGAGGATTTACCCCATTGGCACGAGTAATACACTGTGGAACAACACCAATGGAGAAAGGGCTATATTTTTGGGTATTTTCCAGAAGGTGTCTTCAGGGCACATGGAGTACATACTTTAAGGGATACAAAGCAGGTGTTTGCAAGTCATGTCACTTCTCACAGGTCCCGGAATAGGTCCTCCAATGTACGGGAGACGGGGTAACAGGGATGGTGACAAAATACTGTGTAACAACTTGCTTGATGAGTCAAATGATAACTAGACACAAATATATTTCCAATGACCTATCATGAGCTCAATTTGGAGTTGAGGAAGACCTTTAAAAGTTGACTGCAATAGCACTCTGCCTTGAGGCAGCCTCATTTGGCACATTTTGACCAGTCTAGGGAGATTTAAGTTTTGACAGGGAAAATGAACTCCAAATTAAAAAATTCTAGTTGGGTTGGAAATTAGACTCAAATACCTTTCCAACGAGCTATCTTGTGTCCCATTTGGACATCGGAAAGGCCTCCAAAAGTCTCCTGAAAGATGCACTACGCATAGGGTTTGGTGGCGCGGCGCATTGGGTTTGTGCGCGACACATTGGGCTGGTGCACGGTGCATTGGGCTGGTGCGCGAGACATTGGGCCAGAACACAAGATTTTTGCCATTCCTTTCACCCATCAAATTTTTCTTGGTTTCTCCATGATTGATTAAGTCAAATCCACTCCTCTATTGCTCATAACTCGTGCTTGGTGTTGATTATGTGTTTGATTATGAAGATTTGAGTACTAATCTAAACCCTACTATCTTGTTGAGAAGTGCCTCCTTAGGGTTTTGAAACTTGTTGGTGTCAATCATCCCACCTCCCCTCCTTGTTTATTCCCATCTCCCATCATTGTTATCTCATCACTACACCATGCCATCTATCCCTTCAAAAATAGACAAAGAGTTTCATCATTTCCGTCAAAAAATCAAGTGGAAACAAGCAAAACAGAGTTTGTATGAAAGTGCCAAAGTCTACAACATTAATAGTGGGTTGTTCAAAGGTTTTCAAATCAAAGTCCTTGTGTATATAAAATATTTCCATATCTATCAATTCATTTTCACTCAAGAAACATCAAAGAAGTCGAAGTTCAATGGTGGAGGAGCGAAGGAATTGTTTAAGGCCGAATTGTGTGTTGAAATCAGCTGCGCGGTGTGTTGGCTAAGTGGCACGGCGCACATGGCGTGTGCGGCGCATTAGGAATTTTTCAGCAGTGTAAAAATACACTGGCGCGGTGCACATGACATGCGTGGCGCGTTGGGCTAGTGCGCAGCGCACAAAGCTGGAACGTTAAAATTTTTGCTACCTAACTCAAACTTCAAATGGAACGGCCTCCTCTGCTCCAAGTAAGGTCAAGTCGTCTTGCAATCGCCTTTGATCAGTGTTTGGTGTGGTTATATGACTAATTATGAGAATTTTAATATCAAACTTTAAGCCATAATCTCTTATTAAAGATTTCTATTTGAAGTTTTGTGTTGAAGTTTTAGAACATTTCAGTCCTCAAGATGAAACGTGGGAAGCAAGGATGAAGATAAAGTTCACAAAGCAGACAGGGAACCTTCAGACATATCAGCGGGAGTTTGCAAGTGCGGTTCTGGAACTTCCTGACATGGCAGAGAGGGACAAGGTGTTCAATTTCATTATTGGGTTGAATCCTTGGGCACGCAATGAAGTGAAGAGGCAGAGGATTAGAACACTTGAAGAAGAAGCTTTTACTGCTGTGGACAGGTTGGTGGAGCATTATGATGAGACTTCTGATGATAGGAAGAAGAAGTCCGACAAGCCGAAAGAGAAGAAGAAAGAGGATGCTTCGAAATCGGATGATAAGTTGAAGACGAAGAAAGCCTTGAAGTGGTTGATATGTGTTGAACCACATACGGTGAAGAATTGTCCTTCTAGACCGAAAGTGGTTGCGATTACACAATCTAATGCGAAGAATGAAGAAGCTTCTGTGGGGATGATGCAGATATTTGGTGTTGTTGATGCTACAAAGGTGATCTCTCGGAGGGATCCTGAGAGGAAAAAGTTGGAGTATGTTCAGATGAAGGTTGGAGATGCTGATATACTCACTATGGTGGATAGTGGGGCCTCTCACAACTTCATGGGAGAAGATACTGTGAGAAGAATTGGGCTGAAATTTATACCGGTGAAGGCACAGATGAAGACAATCAATTCTCCTCCTGATGATGTTCTTGGTGTAGCTGAAAAGGTGGACACAACACTTGGTGAGTGGACAGGGAAGGTCGACCTCACAATAGTGTGAATAGATGACTATGAGGCTGTGTTGGGAATGGAATTCTTGAAACAGTTTGACGCTATGATTGTTCCACATTTGAAGAAGCTGTACATTTATGATGAAAGGGAGGATGTACCCATTGGTGTGCCTACCATTGGAGTGACAAAGCCTGATTGTAAGTTGGCAGTGATGCAAATGGAGGACGAGAAGCGAATGGAAGACATGATTAAGCGGTTTTCCATGGCTGAGACAAAGCTTACTGAACAGTCATTAGTCATCAAGACTCTTTCAGATAGTATCTTGGATTTGTTAAAAAGGCTAGAAGCAGTCGAGGATGATGATGAGGCATATGTGAGGCTGAATGTCCGAGAGGAGGATCGAGTCACTTATCTACAGAGGATGGAGATTGAAGATCCTGACAGATGGATTGAGTTGATTAGTGAGGGTGAGCCTTCAGGCTCTACTCCCTCCACATCTTCTTAGATGGACAAGAAGATGGGGCTCATTGTTAGCTGCTCATGGTAGTGAATCCATTAAACAGGTTGAGTAAGTATGAAAGATGGTGCAGGGATGGCTTGGCATCAAGCATCATGACATGTTGCAAATGGGATGGAGTTTCGATGGACCTGAGCATGGTGGTGAGATTCTTGGTGAGTCTAAGATGTGGCAGAATCCGAGATAGACTGGTGAAGGCATAAGGATGGATATTCTTATGATTTGAACGTGACAGTTGGACTGATCACCTGACTAGTTCAAGACATGGGGGCTAGCAGTGTACCAGAGAAGTGTTGGAATCAAGATGACGAGGATGATAGTTCACAGGATGGGGACGACACATGGTGGAGATGGTAGTTCTACATATGTTGCAGGGGTGTTTGCAGTATGTGGAGGAGTTGACATCATGGACCGAGGATGAGACAGACATTGATGATGATCTTAGTGGATGGTTACCAGGATGGTATGTTGTCGAGGACAACAACGATTTCAAGTGGAGGAGGATGTAACGACCTGCAGTTCTGGGTGCACGGGTAGGTTGAACGAACAACGTTCAGTTGAGCTGAACAACTGCGGTTATGTGATGGGCGAGCTCACGACTTGAGTATGCGATGATGTTATGCACATATGAGAAGGGGGCGAGATGTTTATTCACATGGGAGCATGTGTTAAATTGTATGGAGGCCGACCTATGATTTTGAGGAGCCAACATGTGTTTTGGATGAGATTGCAATGGATTGTGGGCATTGGGCGAATCGGCTAGGCAGCCAGACTTCGCCCCACGTTTGGTATATATGCAAGTGCGTGAATGGCATTTGGAGCATCATCCATCACTCAACAATCTTTGCTCTAAGGAGTTAAGGCGCAGTTCTAGCACGCAGTTCTAAGGAGGAAGCCGCAGGTTATAGATGCGCCCATTCTTGGGCAGGGCTGCATGGTGATAGTGCAGTTGTGGGTGAAGGTGTGGGAAGGAGTACCCGGTGGTTGGGTGAGGGCGTGCATGGGTGTGTGGCACCCGACGGATGGTTGAGGCGTGCACAGGTGTGGCACCTGGTTTGTGCGAAGGTGCCTGACGGTGAAACGAAGGAGCGCCCGGTTTGTGTGACGACTTGGCACGGGTGTCTTGGCGACTCGGGTGAGCGCCCCTACACCTGCGGTTGGATGAAGTGCGAGCTCCTTGAAGTGTGCGATGGTGTTATGCACATATGAGGAGATGCGTTGGAGTTCATTCAACCATCGAACATTCGATCATCATCTCTCAACAAACACTTGGACACAGGGCAAAGGCGGAGCGGAAGTGCGAGTTGGGCGAAGTCACTGTGTAGGGCTACATGACGAGTGACCCGGGCAGGCGCCCATGCAGAGCTGCACGACGGGTGACCCGGGTGAGGGCGTCCGTGCAGGGTCGCACGACGAGCGACCCGGCGGGCGTGCGGGTGATTGGTGAGGGCGTCCGTATAGGCGTGCACGACAGGCGACCGGGTGAGGGCGTCCGTGTAGGCGTGCACGACGGGCGGCCCAAGTAGAGCGTCCGCTGAACAGTGGAGATGAAAGTTGGAACCGAAGGTCGTAGAGTTGGGCAAGCGGTACTACGTGTTGTTTCACATGATTTGGGCATTTGCCAAGGGTTGGAAAGTGGGACTGCATGTGGGCAGGTATACACAGTTTTGGCGTTTGTTGACCAACGAAGAGCGAGCCGGGTGAAGACGTGCGACGAGGTGAACGACGGGTTGGTGAGTCGTGCGGCGACCGTGTGGAGGTGCCGACGAGCTAGGCAACCGAGTTTGCCGAAGTTGGAAATTTGGCTGTATAAATTTGGGGTTTCCCAAGGACTTAGCCTATACTTTGTAAAAGTGGAAAATTTGTGTAATACATTGATATCGGGCAGACTCATATTGCAGGGAGTTGCCCCTCCCTTTATACTGTTGTTCATTTCTCTTGTATAATGCTGATAATGAATGTGTATGGGTGTTCATTGGTATAAAGGAAACATTAATAATACTTGGTAACGAAAATAAAACTAAGTATGGAATGTTAAGGTGTAGTCTGCAATCGCAAGTATTGGTGAAAAGAAAACAGTTGGTAGTGCCGCACCTCGCTATAAGCGGTTGAAAGACTACCGCGGGTGTAGGGGCGTGACAGGTGGTAGAGTTGGTCTCGTCAGCCCTCCGCTAGCGATCAAAATTTCTCTTTTGCATTTCATTTTTTAGGTGTCTCATACAGTTCACTCATCCACATTCCATTAGGGGCATGCCATAATCTAATGGAAGGGCATTGTCACTCATTCCCTTCATGTCTTGTACCTGTTGGCTTAGGTCTTTTCATCAAAGTTCATCAAAGTCAATGACAATCAATGAGAGTCATGTTAGTCATAGGTCTATGGTTTCACAAATTGTGTCTTCAAAGTGTCCAATAGTGCCAGTAGTCCAGAGGGAGGTCCCAAACAAGTCATTATTTCACAAATTTCATCGTCATATTGATAAAGTATGAATTTTCTTCAAAAATTTGTTCTGAAGAAAATTCGACATTTCATCTTTTGTAATAAATTGCCATGTAATTTTCAAAAGTTTTTCGCGCAGCCCTGGTCTTCCTTTGTCTAGATATGCCACTATCCCTGCAAAAATATCCAAAAGATTCATCATTTAAGCCAAAATCAAAAAGGAAATTTGAAAAACAGAGTTGTATTAAAATGTGAAGAAGTGTCGATGCCAAACATTACAAAGATGGGTTTTGGAGAAACAAAAATCAAAGCCATGTCTTTATAAAGATATTTCTATGTGTTCAATGTCATTTGCATCCAAGAAGATCAAAGAAAATTGAAGTTTAGTGGTGAGAGGGCGATTTTCAAAGCCAAGACTATGTTTAGGGTGCACGCGGCGCACATAGGCGGCGCAACGCATTGGGCACATTTCCACAATGCTTTTCTCCACTGGCGCGGCGCATCCACGAGGCGCGGTGCATATAACCTCCAAGATAAAAAATCATCGTGGCTTCAATAAAAATCAAACCCATCATTCCATTAGACATGTTCATTGCTTGAAACATCCATTGCTATGCCAAGAAGTCAAATGAAATCGGCTTGAGTGTTGGAGGAGCGAATTTTGTGTTTGTGAGTCGAGACTGTGCGTTGAAGGTGCGCGCGGCGTGTTGGAGGAGGTCGTGACACACATAGACCGCGCGGCGCATTGGGCACAAATTCTCTGTGTAAATTTGCACTGTCGCGACGTATCCAGGAGGCGCGGCGCACAGACCAGACAGGCCAGCTTTATATCACTTCCATCATCAAAACTCAAAAACACGCCATTTCTTCTGCTCCAAGTAAGTTCAAGAATTCTTCTATTGATTTTAGCTTGTGTTGGGTATTGTTTAGAGGGAATATTTAAAGGTTCAAGGCATGAGAATATAAACCCTATATATCAAAAGCTGCTCCTTTGGGGTTGTGAAATTGGTGTTTTCAAGTTATGATTTTGGTGCCAAGTTTCTTGTCCCACTTGTGATCCATTCCCCTTCATAATCCTATCATTATAGTTAATCCCTTATCCTCTAACCTCCCAAACCACTCATATCCCTACTTCCCATTCCCTATCCTAAAATCCAATCATTCCCTATCATTCTCCCTCTTCCATATCACTTGCAAAATCCCTAAATCCCCACATCCCTCAAAGTGATTGTTTGCACATTTTAAATTTCACTTGGCAAACTCCATCATCCACTTTTCCCACTATCCCATATTCCTCACAGTCCCTCATTTCCCTTTGGCACATTTGGCAGTGGAAATAAAACACCTATTTCTCTTTGTCAAACCAATCAAACATACACATTGCAGCACCATGACAGAAACAGATTCATCATATGAGCAAGAATATGAGCAAGACAGTGACTCAACCACTGAGCTTAATGTGCCGAGAAGGCCTCGTAAGGGTGGCAGACATGTCAGAGAAGAGCCCACTTTCTTGAGTCAATTGCAAGCCTGCCCGCTTGAAATGACATGCTTTCAGCAACAGTAATGCTTTCAGTATTGTGAGATGATTGCTTAGATCCAGCATCATCCAGAGCTAGTTCGGTTGTTTGTTTTGCATCTACATGATGGTCATGTCACTCTTGCTGGAGTAAACTTCACCTTGACACCAGAAACCATTTCTCAGGCCATCGGGATACTGAATATAGGCGAAGAGTGGAACAAGAGGCAGCAGCTGGATAGAGCATATTATTAACCTTACATCAGGCCTAGCTATTTGAGGCAGCTCAGCAGGGTATTCCCATTTCGGTTTCTGAAGGAATCTTATGCGCCATTGGTGAGACTCATTATCAGATACTTCAGTTGTGAGGGCCGCTTTTCACGCCTCTATGCATACCATATCAGGTTATTGATGCATTTCACGAGAGTAAGGTTGATGAACATTCCATATTTCATGTGCCAAAACATCGAGAGAATGACCACTCTTGTGTAGAAGAAGACTCCTAAACAGCAGTGCAGCAGCATTTACCATTATGCGCTCATCAAAATCATTGTTGTACATCAGCTTGGTCTGCAGGGTATCATATGGGAAGACTTCGTTTCCCGTGAGTCCTTCACAGTTTCAGCAGCTCATCAGGAAGTTGTCCATGATGCAGGTGAACCTTCCCATCAGGATGGAGGACGGGAGGCAGAGACTACTAGTGTGCCGACATATGTCACCTATCAAAGAGGCACGAGGGGATTGTTTGCAACAGCCCGACAAGTACTATCTCCACCTGGGGTGGAAGGGGTATCATTGTCGCCATTAGTAGCACAGGTATAGATACAGGATAGAGGCAAGAAGCCAATGCAGGGCGAGGGGTCTTCAGGTGAGCGGGACTTTATTCTTATTCGGGATGATGATACAGATATGGGCCTGCAAAGTGCAAATCTTCGAGAGATCATCCAGGAGCAACAAACAGAGATCAAAGGCTTATCCCTTAACTTGGAGAGGGCTAAGTGGGTTATAAAATACTTGGAGCAATGAAACAAGCAGCTTGAAGATCAGCAAGCTGAAATAGAATTGCAGCTCATCAAGGAAAACTGGCAGCAGATCAAAAGGGCACAAGGCAAACCTATTGAGCAAAAGGATGAGGACCGAGAATATGTGTTGGAGAAAGTAAAAATTCATTTGGAGAAGCTGTTGGAAAAAGCCAATAGGGAGAAACCAATGTTGAGGCGCATGACTTATCATTATATGGCCCGAAACATGAGTTCCAAAGCGAGGATCAAGAATCTAAAGGCGAAATTGAGAAAGGCATCAAAAAGACAAAAAAGGCAAAAAGAGCATGATCGGCTTCAAATCTTGGCTGAAGCTTCTTTGGCTGAGCATGATACTCAATGATAGGCCTCCAGCCCAAATTTCAAGGAATTTGGAGAAAATTTTGGCAATTTTGAAATTTTTGGGTTACAAGACAAGTTTTTCTGCCCAACGTGTAGCGCCACTTGGCGCGCACTTATAATTGGGAGGTCTCTAGGAGGAAAACTTTATATTTTTGGATTTTTTATGAAAATTTGTGCATTCTCATGGATTACCTACGGATTTCATCAAGTTCTAGGTTGCCTAAAGGGTCAAAAACGTGCCAAAAATGACCTCTCTGCCACCTTTTGCACCCACAGGAAGCAGTCTTGGGAGAATGAAGTTTTGGAGGGGCAAACGACGTTCAAATCCAGAAATTGCACTTGGGTTGGAAAGTAGACAGGCAAGGCTTTCCAACAAGCCACCATGACCTCAATTTGGACTTCGGGAAGTGCCTCAAGATCATCTCCAAAGTTGTGCTACGCATAGCGATTTTGGTCGCGGCGCATAGAGGATTTTTGCCTATTTTTCACTATACAGCTTAGAAATTCGTCTAGTTTTGACTAGTTTTGCTTTTTGATGTAATTATTGATCTATCTTGATGTAACTTGATGACTATGATGTAATTTTGGCACATATTTACTTGTTCTAGAGGATTCATTCACTAAAAAGTGAAAATTTAATGAATGAATCAGTTTCCTATCATATAGAGGCAAGTTGTTTGATTGCCTAGATTTCAATGCTTTGTTTAGAATTGCTTGAAACAGCTCCTCGAATGATGAGCTTGACCCCTAGAGGAATGGGAATGGGTTAGGATGGTCTATATCATGTATTTTCTAAGTCATTGTCAGGTTGGACACTTGGGATTGCTTGGCACATCATTGTACATTCTATCTCTGCATTTTTGGCAGAGGAAAGACCAGGATTTTGCAGCACTTGTTGGGATCCATGTGGCTTTGTGTTTTGATGGTGTTTTTCTCTATGTGATTGTAGGTTCACTGATGTTTATGTGTATCATTTTCCCTTCTCTTTGCTTCTGAAATTAAACAAATGAGTGATTAAGGTAGAATTCACTGGACTGTTGTGCTCTGCCTTGAAATTTTGTTTAATTTTCAATGTTTTCATATGTTTGAGGAGGAATCTTGAGAATCTCTTTCCCTCCTTGGCTCCTCACTAGTCTAATCCATCCATTCATTCATTTCAAAGCATCAAAACAATTTCCTTCCTTGCCCCAATCAAAACTCTGCAAAAATTTGGCCTCATCCTCAGACCCAAACTTGCCTTTCCCTTTTCCCAACAAAAATCCCCCAAAAACTCAAATCAATCCTTGCACTTCATACCTAGCCTAAGATTAGTTATTAAATTGGTCATCTCAAGCCCCATC
>APFE030109809.1:133440-167450 GCA_000404065.3 Pinus taeda | reverse complement strand
CATTGGCCTTTACTTTGCAATTAGGAACCTGCGTGTTAGCGTTGTTTGATTGTTGCTAGACCTCAGTTAGGCTAGTGGGATCACCTTTGTCCGCAGAGGGGATTTACCTACACAACAGGACTATTCCGTGGGATACTAGACAAATCTTTCCTTGTTTGTTGGTTGTAATAACCGTCACATATGTTGTGGACTATTCCACTGGATATTAGATAGATCCTTCTGGTTCATGTGTGTCTCTTTTTGGGTGGTACTATTACCTCTGACTTAGAGGATCACTTCTCTCCCCCCTTTGTAGTAGAATAACCTTAACACAATTGCAACTGCACACTCACTAGGCACACCTCACTTGCTTTTCAAAGACACCATTCCATCCCTCTCCCGTGCTGACAATTAGAGCTAAGGCATATCTTTGATATATATGGAAACTAGGTCAATATTGCGGATGGGGCTCCTACACAAAATGGCGTGAGGTCTAATTAGGACTTCACATCGGGGAGAACCCCTTGGTTGACGGATTTCCAGCATTGTCAAAAAAATGGCGCTAGAAGGAGGGCTAGATGACAAGTTGAGCCCATTACATATGGTTTGAATCTCTTAACTAAAATGGCTCATACACAAATCATTCTCTCGGGGTGTTTCTATGATTTTTCCCTTTATCAATTTTCAATCCCCAATCAGTCTCTCGATCACTTGTCCTAGTTAAGTTTTGATGGTGAGGATGGAACATCCATAACCAAGCACATTTTCGTTTTTCTTAAATTTTTTGAATCTTATGAAATCGATGATGAAGCATTGGTTTGATCTGAACTTAAACATGAATGCAACAACTTACAGATATAATCATAAATACAGAGAAGCAGCAGAAAAGCACTTAATTTCATTAATAGAAAAATATTGAAGTATGCTTACAAACATAATGGAAATAAGATAGCTTGGGCGATGGTAGCTTATCTCTGAGAAGAGATGTGGCAGCTACATGGCTCTGAACTACGTTACAATGAGGCTTAAAGGCCTATTTATTATTGAGAAACAATGGAAACCCCTAAACATCCAAAAACCTAACCCTAGGAGATGAAGCACCAAAATTGTGGGCCCCGTTTGGGTAAATTGGTACATCAACTTCCTAGGGTTGTAACTTTGGCATACGATCCCCATTTGGCTATCATAATACCTTGCTTCAAATATCTCAAAGAGAAGGCCAAAAAAAAAAAGGCTAATTTGGGACGTTTTTGGTCTCTCTTTTTTCCCTAAAAGCGTCGTTTAGGGTATCAAAATGGCTCTCGAAGTTCAGGAACAAAAAAGCTGCCAAAAATAGTAAATTGTGCTACAATAAAGGAAACCGAAAAACTGAAAGAGACCATGTTGGGGATCCAAGTGGAATAGGTGGGCGGCCACCAATATCCACCTGGATCAATGGTCCCCATTGTGTTGAGTGCCTCCATGAGATGGGGAAACTTTTGTTGAACTTGGTCCCTAATGAGCCACTTGCTTTGGTGAAGGAGTTGGCCAGCTTTGACAACCCGATATAGTTGGATCTTTTGCTAGCAAGTGTTCTTGATCTGTGTGTCCATGATCCAATTGGTGGTGGCCTGTTCCATGTAGTCTAGGTTTAGCTCTGTTGGTGTGAGTTGTTCTACAACGTCGGATGTGACCAGCAATGGTGGAAAGTATGGCCGAAGGTAGTCTACATTAAACGCTAGGTGCAGACCAAGGAACGGTGGAATTCTAAGCTTGAAGGAATTGTCCCCTACAACCTTGGTGATGGTGTATGGCCTATATCAGAGCGGGCGAAGCTTGCGGCGGGGTCTAAAGAGGTGCTCCTTCTGCAAATGTAGCCAAACTTTGTCGCCCACCTAGAACTTGTGCGACACTCGATGTTGATCATGGCGCTACTTGTACTGAGCATTGGATATGTTTGATATATCGTGGACATGCTGACATATGTATTGAATGCACTCAATGAAGCTGTTAGCCCTGTCGACTTTGGACTAGACATGAGCCAAATCTTCCTAAGTAGCTGTAAATGGTATGGCCACATCAGTGGGATATAATGGCTAAAATCCCAGCCCTACTTGAAAGGGGCTATGTTAAGGTCTCGGTAATCTTTTACTAAACAAGCAAAGCAACATCAAAGCTTCAGGTCCCTATCTAATGGTTATGGAAGTTATGAAAAGTGGGTGGAGGGAAAATTATATAGGCTTCCAACGAGGATGACATGCCCTAATGAGGTCGACTTCTTAGCTGCCAAACCGACTTGGTCTTGGAGGGGTATTTTGACACTATACAAAAAAATAATTATTTTGACATGTTACAAGATGTCTAATGGGGTCTTCTTCATATGAAAATGACTCTATTGGCTTCTTGCCTTCATGACAAACCCTAGAAGCACTCAATGGGTGCTTGACCTATAAGTAAAATGACCTTGAGCATGAAACCCATGCTACAAGAATAATAATAATTTTCTTTTCTTTTTACAACATAAATGAATCAAGAGTACATTTCATATTTATGAAGACCGAACCTAATTACATATTTCAACATATACCCCCTCTACCTTTATAGAATATATCTAGGGGGATTAAAAAAAAATCCATAGAGAATAAGATTGGGGTGGGAAAAATAAAGATGATAAGCAAAAATACAAGAAGCAACGAAATCTACTAATTTTAACATGTTTCCACATGTACTCAAAGATTATAGGAAACGAATAACCCAATATGATTGATTATGCACTTAATAAAATGGCATTTACTTCTTTAGTAAAAAGGAAGAAAATCCTAGCCTCTTTTTTCTATTGTCCCTGGAATAAATCAGCTATGTATGGCATTGGGGTTTTATGCAACACTCTATGCTTACAATCCAACATTAAAGAAAGAGTTCCCAAATTTGTTTCTTAATGTATGATTTGTTTGATTTTGGGCCAAGCTTAGTCAAATCTTGTCAAGTTCGGACAAGACCTAATGAGCTTAATTATGTTTTCTTGAGCTATTCAACAAGCTTGACCCTGGATTTTGAAAAAGAAGTTTGATAGAAATGGTTTCTCTAACATATTTTGACAAATTTTCCCTTTTTGTATGTCTCAAAGAGAGAAGCTAAACTAGCCTCCTCTTACCACAATGTGGCTAGATAAGCAAGATAAATTAGAACCGGTAGTATCCACTAAGAGATTGTAAGTGAGGGGAATTTATTCTACCAAAATATGCTCAGAACTTGCATCTAACTCCAGCCATTGTTTTTTGTGTTGCTATATCCATAAGCACAAATGAAATTTTATCATCAAAGAGGCTTGAACATTGATATGGGTAATTTTAGCACCTCACTTTTACCAACTGGGAAAACCACAATTTTGGAACTTATTTTAATTGTGGAATTTCATGCCAATTTTCTATTGGGGAATCCAAATCAGTGTTCATTTTTAGACTTTTCCCAATGTTTCTTGGGTCCATGCCTTGTGATTGTGCTCTCCACCGAGATATAAAATATTGAAAACTCATCGCTTTAAATCAAAAATTTGTACCATAATATAAATAGGAAACTCACATCCTCCAATTCAGAGGTTACCCTAATTGAAGATCTCTCTCCACATTTTGGCTCAAATATGAAGTAAAACATGTTAACTAGGATTGTTTGTAGAGTTTACAACAATTGTGAAACCTTTTAAAGGGTGATCCCAATTTGAATCCATATTCATAGCTAGAGGCTTTCTAGCTATGTGGTGGTTTCCCATCATTTCTGATATGCAATTTGAGTTCAAATGCAATATGTTAGATCACAAAAAGAAAATTTATGTGCCAAATTTTGTACTTTAATGCGAGGAATGGACTTATTTGAAATACTTTACTATATAACTAGATTACGATTACAAACAAAACATAAGAATAAAGTCATCATTGTGATGGTGTTTCCATCCAAAGTCACTAAAATATTATTTCTTCCTGTCCAATATTGTTTCTTCTTTTTGGAATCAAATTGGCACCATTTTCCACAGATATTTGTTTGAAAAATTTTAGAATTCTAAATCACACACACAATTTCAATTAAAAACATATGGTGTGAATGATCCGGAAGATTTGTAAAAATGTATAGTAGGTGCCTTATGTTTGACACTAGTAAGATGTGATGTCAATGATATCTAGAAGCATGTCTGAATATTTCTTGACCAGATCCTGACACACAACTTTGCACAATATATCTGACATATAACAATAGCATTGTTGTTTGCAATTGGCTTGATTATTTTCTTTGATGTCACACTGCCTACAAGTTTCTACTCCACTTCAACCTGAGTTATCCATGGCAATAAAGTTGTTATTCCTGTAATGGAATTATTAATCATAGAGACGTCCTACATATGCTTATACAGAAATAGAAATTCCAACTACATAGAACACAAGTGCATCCAACAAATGTGAAATCCAATAGCTAAATAACAAAATGTTGTCCAATACATCCTATGGTAGACTGGTCTATAAATAGAATCCAAAATTTTCAAAGAGATTAAAGTTCACCAGTCTAAAGTATGACTAGGCTTTCATACTAACCATCTATATTTCCTAAAACAATACCTAAACTATTTCCCCTCACCAAATGAAAAACCTTCCGATAAATAACTCAATCAGACTACTATAGTTGCTTGATCTGTAAACTACTTTCAGTCACCATAATCATGGCTGCTATGAATAGTTGGAAATTAAGTATATCATAATCATTGTGGCCTTGCAACTTATGTTCATAGTAAACATGGCTTTAGTAGACTTCATAGGCCTATGTTTCACTGATTTTTTGGCGAATGTGGGATAGAAGTGCATAGGAAAGACTTTCAGGAAAAGTTGGAGAGACCTCCCAAACTTCAAGGAATGCCACCCCAAAATTTATTTAAAAAAATAAATAAATAAATAGAAATTAAAAATATAAAAGTAGTATAATATATTCCATCTATATATTAATATTTAACAGGATTCTAATTGCAATTCTACATGTTTGTTTCCAAATTGAATGTTACACTGGGATTAGGGAACAAGCATGTCACTGAAGCATGATAAGAGGAAGTTGTAATATATATAATGATGGGTGTCCACTGGGTAGTCTCCTTGTGAAAACTTAGAGCGGTCATCACCACAATGACCTGGTGGGAATTTTCCTACCCTTTGTGTGTGTATTTCCATTGTAGCTTATGTTGGGCCTGTACTTTCTTGGACCTCGTGCCAATTGTAACTAGTGTTGGCACTATACAAGCACCCTCATTCTCACCTAAATTATAGACAATGAGATCAATTTACTTTCAAATTTTCATTCTAATAGACTGTTTCCCATATATATATATATATATATATTATATATATATTATATATATAATAATATATATAGATATATATAAAGGGAAGTCCCATTGTCCCCAATTCCATCAATGGGCGTCCCAATGTTGAGAAATCAATGTCATCTAGATTACAGTGATTTCCATTTACTTTGATAACTTATTGTGAGCTTCTTTTACTTAACTTTGATGTATTTGTATTTATCTTCTTCTTTGCTTGATTATTATAGTGTTCTTATCATCAAACAACTACCAAAATATGAAGATCAATGAGACAAGAGGACACAAATATAGGTTGCTAGCCAAGGCCAAAAAATCTCCTCTTGAGAGGAAAACCCACAAAAATTATTATCTTCTTATAGAATATTCAAATGACGAATTCGAAGACCCAAGACCCAAGACAAAGAGCCCCCCAAGATCAAGTCAATCTCTCCTTTAAAGAACCTCCTCTTCCTCAAAGTCAACCCAAGTCAAACTGCTTGAAAACTTTAGATTTCATCCTCTACTTCAGATTCTCGGCCACTACTACAAGTCTGTAATTTTCAGCCTCTACTGCAGACACCCTAGCTTGCATGTGTGAGATAATGATGGTGAAATTTATCTTCTCTCCTTTGCTTGGATTGATTCTTTCTTCTTGGAAATTTTTCTTTCAAACTTGATACTTACGACACCAAAATTCGGCTTATTTGGAGGTTTGAAATTTTTTTTTTGCTATAGCAGAATGATGCTCTAACTTCACACATGTGGGAGTATTTAACCGAAAACAATCCTCAAGAATTTTGTCTTCTCTTCTTTTACTTTTTCTAGCACTTTAGACTTCTTTCCTTCGTGGATTGAACTTATTCTCTCACATAATCAAATGTTTTGGAAGTGTCTTCAAATGAGGTCAAGTACCTCTTATATATAGACTTCCCCTGGAGTTCAAACTATCATAATGAGGCTGCATTTTCCTTTCTTGTAGGCCAACTTGTTCATGGCTAGGTAGACTTGATCTTGGAGGGTTTTCATGACACAAATTGACTTACATAAATTCCTTTGACTTGATAAATGATGCCCAATAGGGTATTTTAAATATTATAATGACTCTTTGACATATTTGACTCAATGACAAAGCCCTAGAAGAACACAACGGGTGCTTGGCCTAAAACAAATTAACCTAGAGCATGAAACCCATGCTATAAAAATAATAATAATATATTTTATTTTCTCTTTACATTAAATACATAAAATCAAAAGTACATAAGACATTATGAAGACCGAACCTAGTTACATTTTTCAACACCTTACACTCCCACAGAAATAGGAAAGGGGACATCCATGCATTTTGGGGGTGGCAGGAACACACTTCCCCCATCCATGTGATGTAGGAAATATAAAGGATGCATCCCTAGTACACAGTCCCATGCAAATCACCAACACCTTAGCTTTTCAAAAATATTGACAAGAATATATAATGACTTTTAAATACTAATTTGAGTGATTCAAATGTTTCCTATAACAATACTCTCAATTTACTTGCAACGATTATGAGCAATATTTGAGGCACATCTAGCTTATTCTTGTAGACAAACTTTGGAGCATATATATTTTGCCCTTTGGGATTACAAACGCATATATATATGCCAATATCAAGATGTTGATAAAAAAAAAAGGAAGAACCTAAATAGAATAGTTGAAAAGAGCATTGTGAAAAATCCAGATAATAACATTGAAGATATTAATGGTAAAACCATAAATATGCTAATCTCAGATCAATAAAGCCCCACCCTATCAGCATCTAAGCTAGAAAACATTTACTATTATTTTTTTTGTAAATTACACACCGCTTCAAGTACATGTTGGAGACCACCACTTCCAAAGGAGTGTCCAGATGTTAATATTGTCACATCATCCATAAGTGCACCTCTGGTACATAAAATTATAGCATAGGAAACAATTAGCATAAAAACATGAAATAAGCCCTAAAAAACAATATCATATTGAATTGTGAACTAGTCGTCAACACTCTGAACACTAGATATTTCACAGTTGAGCAAAACAAACTCCAAATACAGTTTCCACTAAATATTCAATGCAGATCCATGTCCAATTATTCATAGCAAAACTTTTAGAAATTATGATGCTCCTAAAGAATAGTATGAAATGTATTTCAAATAAAATTCTAGCAAACAAAAATGCAAAACATAGTTCAAAATTTGTATTGAAAAGGCTAAAAACCCTAAAAATGAACCAGGAATACTGCGAACCAATATGACTCTTCCGATGTATGCCAAATTTCATACCTCTTATGATACATGTATAATATTGAAGAAACACCTAAGATTAGCATTGTATTATATATGTGGAAATCAATTGAACCAGAAATAACACTTAATGTACTTTTAAATTCTAAGAAATAAGCACTGAACAATCTCCCACAAATTATGAACGAATTTTGCATATGTTAAATATTACTACAACATTATATACAACATATTTTAACTGAATATCAATTCGCTGACTGTAGCACCTCCAAACAGAACTAACAAACTTAAAACTCATAAAATTGTTGAAAAAACTTAAAACATGATATAATACGAGAATAATCTTAACTGAACAAATTCAAAAATTAATAAGAGACTCATGCCAGTTCATGGAGTTGCACATCAACTATTAGGTATATTAACAGTGCTCCATGTAGAAGTGTTCCCCACATTTCCCACGCTCTAGGGGCATGGGGGACCTAGAGAAATGTTTCTCCATGCCACACCTTTGGGGGAAACTCATGAAAATGCATCAGGAAACATTTCCCTAGTGTGTGGGACATGTTTCCCAAAAATGTGGGCATATAGGTGCTCCCCCCACTAGTAGGGGATTGCTTGGTCGCCCCCAACCTTGATCTTTTTTTCCAACCCTTTAAGATAAAAAATAGATAGGGGATAGAGATTTGAGGAGTTTTTGACTTTGGAAATTAATGGTAACCTTCGTAATTAATGGTAATAAAAAAGTTGTTGACACCTAATCATGGGGATTGGGTGAACACTTGTAAATAATGTAGATAGTAAATAATGAAAAATGAAGAGTCACTGGGAGGTGAAACCCAAGAGTCACTCCCTTGTGCATATAAAAATGAGGAATCTTAATAAATAAACATAGTTGATTTGAGGAGTTAACTCCTGGCCTGACATGGTATTAGAGCCAACTCCCAAAATTAACTTTTGTGTAACTCCTAGTATCAAATTTCTACCATATTCTATCCCCCTATTCCCTATCGCTCTCTGTGTTCTCTGCCATACTATCCCTATGGTTTTTTTTAATAAATGTTGTATTATATTTTCGTTGTTTGTTGTGGCCTAAACGCACCATAACCCGCAACTCATTATACTCCTTATCGTTGCAACCGTCATTGCTGACATACGTAGTTGGAGTAGCGCTATGGGAGAAAATTCAAGTAGACTACAAACGTAGGCGAGAATTTAAGTTCTAAATGTTGTATGAGGGGAGGCAGCAGTTAAAGAATGCAGGGCTTTTGTAGTGGCTTTGTCTAGAGTAGATTTTGTCTTCGATGTGCTTTGCGACACACTCATTCCCTGCGGCCCTCTCCCTAGTTGATTCTCCTATACACCTCACGTGTTTGATAGTGCTCCTCACAGTCTCTCAATTGTGCTCCAGGCACCCTCAGCACCGTCTCCCAGACCGTTTATACTCCCCAAACCACAATACATCTTGTGGGTTTTCCATACGAGTTTCGTATCACATTGCACTGCTCACTGCTCAACCGTCGATCGAAACACTGCGTTGCTCATTGCATGGTATCACTACATTTTGCATTGCGTTGTTTTTTTTAACACTACCCCCATTCTGGTTACACTCTTGTACACACCGGTCCTCTCACACCTCCATCTTTACATATACGCTGCTCGCAACACCACTCTGCTCATAGCACTAGCCCCCTCACACCTCCATCTCCCCATACCACTTTTCTCACAACATCGGTGGTATATTCATTGTGTTTTTAATATACTATTTTCAAATACCATCTTGGGGCCCAAATCCACTATCGGCCCTCTCCATATAGTATTAAACGACCTTTCAATTTTAATTGGTATTAAATCCTTCCCATACCACAACTTGGTCAATACGTTGACCCCATATACTCCCCCTCCCCCATATACTCCCTCCCCCACATACTCCCTCTCCCAAATATACCCTTCCCCATTAATACCTCTGTCTATACATATCACATTGTAATTTTTTTACACCAGAATTGCATTTTTTAACACTAGAGTTGGAAATTTTATACATTGGCAGCAGAAGTATTTTTACAGTACACAAATTTTGAAATGCATTCATTGATATCTATTGTGGGAGTGGTTCTCACTGGCAAAGAGAAGTATCCTGAGTGGATGTAGAAGATGAAACCCACTCTCATTTTTAATCAGTTGTGGAAAGGATTTTGTGTTGGAGAAGGAGACAATGAACCAGCAAAGCCTACCTCACACAAGGAATTCGCCATTTGGGAAAACAAAAACATCAAGGCCTATGCCTTGATTGAAAAATCTATAAATGAATAGGTGAGTCATCATATTTCACCATTGTCGAATTCTTTTGAAGCCTTACAAAAATTGAAGGAACTCTATGACTCACACTCTGCACTTGAAGTTGTCCAACTGATGATTAAATTGTTCATCCTTGAATTACAATATGATGATCCTGTTTCTCTTGCATCAGAAGTAAAATCTATTATGCATGATATCAAAGTCACTAATGTTGAAGTAGACATTCCTCTAATAGCTTTTGTAAGGAAACTTTATCCCACTTTTTCAAATTATCTTGAGTCATTGCAAGCAAATGGAAACCTCAAAGAAATTACCTTTGACTCCCTTGTGAATAAATTTGTTGAGAGAGAGAAAGATTTTGGGAAGAAGTCAGCTCCTCAGTATTTTGAAGAAGCCGTGTGTCTTGCACATAGAGAGAATAATCTTTCTCAATATTCTTCCAGAGGAAGAGGTGGTCGAAGAGGAAGAGGAAGAAGAAATTCTAGAGGCAGGGGGGCAGACACTCTCAAGGAGAAAAGTTTGATTTGCATTGCATATGTTGCAATAGAGATGGATCACAAGATGCATCCACATGCAAGTTGCCTTGGGACAGAATTGAGTAGGAAATAAATCAACCCAAAGGTAAAATAAATGATAAAGAGAAAGGTAAAGCACTCGAATCCGCTCACTATGTTGTGGCACATTGTAATATTGGAGTAAATGAAGATTTGTTTCATGCTTCACTTGCTTCTTAGAAAAATGATTGGTTGCTTGATTCCGAAGCAACTTGCCACATGACTTTTAGAAGAGACTTTTTTGAAGAATTTGCTGACAATGTTGATGGAGTAGTATACTTTGCAGACAAATGAAAACTCAATCCATTAGGGATTGGCACAATCAGGCTCAAATTTCCTAGTCTTCCAAACTTTCTTTTGCATGATGTTTTATATCTCCCACAACTGAGGAGAAAATTGCTATCCTTGGTCCACATGGAAAGGTTGAGGTGAGAAAAGCATCATATCACTTACTTGTCATGACGGGGATAGAAGAAGAAAGGCTTCACAAGTTGCAAGGTACCTCTGCTCATGCAAAAAGTTTCTCATACAATTCTCATTATGATTGTTGGGTGCAGGTATTGCAGTTAAGCAAACTCCTTTCAACGCTTAATTTGTCAACCTGGGGTTTCGTACACTTTGAGGCATAGCACAGGAAATTCCAAGAAATGGTATAAATCTTATCTAATTGTATTCCTACTTCGTAAATCACAAATTTACAAAATCAAAAGAGAATGATGATCAAGCGGAAATTGCTACTCAAAGAAAGTCTGGTGCTGGAATAAATCAAAAGTACTTTTGGAGAAATTGAAATGGATTCCTAATTCATTGTGAACAATCTTAACTTATGAAATGACCCTTTATATTTACCTTCATTGAGACAATGTGATAAATAAGTTATTTAGTGCATTTATCTTCTTTAAATATATTATTTCCTGCACTATATTGTTATTCCTTTGCTACAACAATGTTCTTATACCAGAACATTGTGCCTGCACTAGAATGAGGTTTAGATACCAGACATATGTTTTGTACTCATACTGAAGTTCTAACCTTCGTGCAGGAGTTCTAAGTCTTTGGGCTAGAACACTCTAATCGTGTACTAGATCCGAGGTTCATGCACCATATAATCAATATTTCTGCACTTGGTTTCTAGATTACTTTCGAAAGATAAAAAGCATGTAAAGTGAAATAGAATGCAAAGAAAACAGAATTTGAAATTAAATTCTCACAAGTAAAAAGATGCTTCAACCAAACTTAGATTCTAGAAAGGAAATGATCTTCAAAAGTTAAAATAAGTCTTTCTTTAAAACATAAATCTCTTCTATATAATTATGGAAGTCATCTAGTTGTGTAAATAGGCTTTTCCTGAGATAGTTGTGCATGTAATTTAAATTTTCCTTTTAATGTTTTAACTCAGAGGGCTCATTCAATAATTAGTCATGAAATTCAATCCTTTCTTCGAAAGTGTTCAATGCAAGCACATAGCTATAAGTTACTATAGCATTTATTCCATAATCATCACAACACAATTAAATCTTAAGTGAAACCTCAGATATTAATAATGCCCTTAGTTTAGAAACAAACACCAATCTTGCAGGAAGGAATAAAGAACCCTTGCACAAAGAAAGGAGTAAAATACTTGCAAAACTGAACCAATGAAATCAACTTGCAAAACCAGAAATGCACTAGTACAGGCAGCATGCTTGTACCGATCTTGCAGAAATGAAATCAATCAGTAAAAAGGAAAGCTTATGTAAATTGAAATGAAATACTTATAAGCATGCACACCATGGATCCATAACACAATAACTATAAATGAAATCAAATCTGTAACTTGAGAGAAAAATCAAAATAAATAACAAATTCATGTCTGCACTCTAAAATAAATTAACACACCTTTAAAGAAAGGGAGAACAAATTGGGTTGGCCGAGCCCTAGCCAACCAGCTTGTTTCCCTGTTAAGAAATAGAGAAATGCGGTTGGTAAAAGATTCATCACAATGCAAATAGAAAACAGAACTGCATACTAGCATGTTCCTTTATATTAGTTTCAGAAGAAAAAATACATCTTGAATCTGCATTCCAGCTCAGAGAGGCGATACACCAAAATAATTACAGTCTCTTAACAAAATTTTACCATAGCATCTCTCCCTAATTCCTATCAAAGTTTTAAATTATATACAAGCCTTCAGTCCTACGACTGCAACGAAATCATAACAATAGCCTAACTAATCCTTTTGACTGTTTACAAAATGCTAATCTAAGATATATGGCCAAGGTCATGATCTTCAATCCACTGATTTCTCTCACTCCAAGCCCAACTCGAGGTCAACTTAGCAAATATACACGTTGGTTAGTGAGCTATCAGGGGAGTGTAGGAATCCTCCAGCTGGTGCAGGAATCCTATCAATAAACTGTCATGAGAGTGCAGGAATCCGCCAGCTGGTGCAAGAATCCTACCTGCACTCGACCATACTATCACAATGATTAATACATTTGTTTATCAAATACTTAAGGGAAGAAAAATATTAGTTGCAAGGATAATTAAAGTTATAAAATCCATAAATAAGTAATTAAGTCCATGACAAACCTTTAAATATGAAAATACAAAGAGGGTGTAGGAATGTGCATGATATTAGAAAAAAGGTACATGAATGAATAAGTTCTTAGGTTAAAACGGAGGTTTAGGTCATGTGTCTAGAGTAGGATAAAGGTTAAAAAATAGGACAATTTAGCCTACCAACAATGATGAAGGTACATTTCCATCAAGTCTATTATGGCATGCTAGATTTGGACACTTGAACTATGACAACATTCGCTTGTTGAAGAAAAATGGTGTTACTAGTTTGCCTATAATTCCTAGCAGACTTAAGCAATGTGATGCTTGCATTCTAGGAAAGCATAGCAAACAGTCTTTTCATGATTTACATTCCAGAGCACATAGAAAACTTGAACTCATTCATTCAGATTTATGTGGTCCAATGCATGTTCCTTCTGCAAATGGAAATAAATATATGATGAAATTTATTAATGACTACACCAGAATGTGTTGGGTTTATTTATTGAAGAACAAATCCGATGATTTTCAAAAATTCAAGAACTTTCATACATGGATTGAAAATGATGCACAAATCTCATATTGGCTCTATTTGCACTGATAATGGAAAAGAATACACTTCAAATGAATTTGAAAAATATCTTCTCCAGCATGGGATCAAACATCAAACAATTGTGCCTTATAATCCCCAACAAAACAGAGTAGCTAAAAGAATGAATAGGACAATCTTAAACATGGTACGTTCCATGATGTTTTTCAAGAATGTAAAATTGATGTTTTAGGTTGATGCAGTTCTATGTGTTGTATATGTAAATAATATATTCCCATCTAATTCTATTAGAAACAAGACTCCTTATGAAATGTGGTATGGTCACATTCCTTCAGTAAACCATCTTAGGGTCTTTGGTTCCACCTGTTATGCCTTGATACCAAAAGTACATAGAAACAAACTTGGTGAAAGGAGTCATAAGTGTGTCTTCTTGGGATATTCAAATACCTCCAAAGCATATGGTCTGTATGATGAAGTTAATAAAAAATTTGTTGTATATAGAGATGTAATGTTTCTTGAATCTTCCAAAGCTAACAATGTTGTTGAGCGGCAACTTGATTGCTTGGATAGATTCGGAAATGCAAAATCATTTCAAGAATTTGATAATCAGATTCCACACCTTGAAGGGGGGATTCCTATACTAGATCAATCTGTGGAATCTTCTTCTGAAGCACTCTCTCCCCCACATGAAACTCCAACCACTGACGATACTTTGAGTGATGTGATTGACAGAATTGGGAGACTCAATATTGATTTAGTCCCAACTCAATCAACTGAGCAGCCTGCACCATCTTAGAAAGATCCCCCAAAGTGGCTAATAAAGGCACTTGAAAGTGTTCATCCTAATGAGGTTGGAAAGACAGGAACAAGAAATTCAACCAAGAAAAATGGAAGTGATGTAGATGATTCTGCTTCACCTTTTGATATAGATGTTTCTTATGATTGTGAACTGAATTTGTCTACAGATTTTGAACCAACTTCCTTCAAATAAACAACTTGTCATGATGAATGGAAATAAGTGATGCAAAAGGCGTATGATGCCTTGATAAATAATGGCACTTGGAAGCTGGTTGATCCTCCATTGGGAACCAAACCAATTGACTGCAAGTGGGTCTAAAAGAACAAGTATAAATTTGATGGCTCACTTGACAAGCACAAATCCAGGCTTGTTGCAAAAGGTTTTGCATAGAAGGAAGGGGTCAATTATGAGGAGACTTTTTCCCCCATAGCAAAATGGGCTACCATTCAGAACTCTTTGCCTTAGCAGTTCAAACGGGTTGGAAAGTCCATCAAATGGATGTAAAAACTTCTTTCTTGAATGGAGATATAAAAGAGAATATTTTTATGTCCCAGCCTAAAGAATTTGTTGTGAAAGGACATGAACATAAAGTATGCAAACTTGTGAAATCCTTGTATGGCCTCAAGTAAGCACCACGAGCCTGGTATGCAAAGTTAATTGAGCATCTTCTGAAACTTAACTTCAAACATTATGATCGTGATGATGCAACTTTGTTTGTCAAGAAAGTTGGCAAAACACTTGTATATCTTGTGGTATATGTAGATGATCTTTTGATGACAAGGAAAAATGAGAGCTATATTGAATCCATAAAGAAGGAATTGAGGAAAGGTTTTGAAATGAATGACTTGGGCTATGTTCACTACTATCTTGGTATTGAAGTAACTCAACATCCCAAGTCCATATTCCTCTCTCAAAAGAAGTACATTGGAGATCTATTGAATAGGTTTGGCATGGCTGAGTGCAATCCTCTTACTACTCCAATGGAACAAAAATCAAAGCTCACATCCATTGAAGGAAAAGAATTTGAGGATGCAACAAAGCATAAATAGCTTGTAGGAAGTCTCAACTACCTGACTACTACTAGACCAGACATTTCGTTTGATGTTGGAATCCTCTCCAAGTTTATGAAAAAGCCTTGTGAGGGACTGCTACAAAAAGAGCTAAATTACTTGAAGGGAACTCAAGGCTTTGGACTCAAGTATACACAGGTGGGTGACTTCAGCTTGATTGGATACTCTGATTTAGACTTTGATGGAGACAAATAAATTAGGGTATCTACTTCCGGTTATGCTATGAATCCTGGATCATGAGCTGTCTCCTGGAGATCACGCAAACAATCAATTCCAGCAGATTCCACAACAGAGGCAGAATATGTGGCAGCAATTGAGGCAACAAAAGAAATTGTGTGGCTCAAGAAAATTCTGGAAGATTTGTAGGTAAAACAAGTACATTCAACTCCACTCATGATTGAAAACACCTCTGCAATAAAGTTGGCCAATAATCTAAAGTTCCATGATCGAACGAAGCACGTCAATGTAAAATGTCATTTGATTCAACATCATGTTGAGGCCAAGACAATCCATCTACGCCATTGTTCCACTAATGAGCATATTGCATAAATATTCACCAAAGTGCTTGGAAGAGAAAAGCTTGAAAGATTTAGAACGATTCTTGGACTCACCAACATCCCCTTCAAATTAATGGGGGGGATGTTGAAACCTAATCATGGGGATTGGGTGAACACTTGTAAATAATGTAAATAGTAAATAATAGAAAATGAAGAGCCATCGAGAGGTGAAAACCAAGAGTCACTCCCTTGTGTATATAACAATGAGGAATCCTAATGAATAAACACAGTTGATTTGAGGAGTTACCTCCTGGCCTGACAAAAGTGATAACCTTGTCCTAAGGATGAACCACATTACTTGGTTCGAAATGTCGACCAAATCCAAATGATGTGATTAATCTGAAAGACTTGTATCTACATTACGGATCACAAAATTCTTAGATCTAACCTTGAGAATGCTACTAGAGATTCTATCAATAGGTGGTGTCCTATAACCTTGTCGAGTGTCACCTATAAAATTACCCCTTAGGTTATGGCATTGCACGTAAGAGATGACGTTAAGAAGATTGTGTGTAAGGAGAATATTAGCTTTGTACAAGGGTTATTTACTCTAGATAATGTGATATTGGCCAAGGAGGCTATGTAGTGGGCCAAGGAGATTAGCTAGCAATCTCTCTTTTTGAATATTGACCTCGACAAAACATATAATCGAATTTATGATACATTCATTACTGGAATGTTGATCTGCCCGGGCTTTGCTTCACAATGTGTAGAGATGTTCAATACCCTATTTTTTTGTGCCTTTGCATTTGTTTGAACAAATAAGACACTGTATCCCCATATTCATCTCTTCAAATATACCAGGAAAGAATGCTCCTTGGCACCCAATATTTTATGTGTTGTCAAAAAAGCCCTTGGTTGTTGGTTGGAATTGGCATGTTTACAAAGACGATTATGGGCAGTATATCTGTAGATAATCCTGAGATGGTGAACAATCATTATATAGATGATTCACTCCCCTGTGAAAATGGTTATCTCCAACCTTTAAAAATTACATACCTACACCATGCTTCTGCAGCTCTGATTGAAAATTGAAACAACAAGATAGGATAAAAACAACAAGAGCCCAACGTAAGCAAGTTGAATGAATGCATCAAAATGTTGTTGAAAAGGAAGAAAAACTATAGCTTCAGGACTCTATACTGCACTCAAAAGCTTAGTTTAGCATAAGAGTGAGGAGATATGTACCATGGAAAATTTGTTGGCTGCTTCACAAATTCAATTGGGCTTGTTTGTCTATAATCAAGGTGGTTTTATAGTCACATAACACTAGGGAGTGTGATTTGGTCTTGCAACACATTTTGGAAGGCACTATAAATTTTTTTGTTGGGATTCTTTCTTATTCATTAGAAGACTATGTCAGGATGAGGCTCAACTGAGAAGGCGATGAATTCCATGGATGTTATAGCGATTTGACTAGAGGCTGGAAAGGTTTGGGAGACCATGGAAGTGAAAATACACTTTTTATTGATACCTCAAATGTGACTAAGCTTAAAAATAAATATGGTTCTGGTGCAAAAGGACAAAAAAACAACAACAAAAGAAGAAACAACAAAAATTTGAGACCTCATGCACCTCTGGAAAGCAGTTCTACACTGCCTCACATCTATTGTAGCTATTGTAAAACTCTCATATATGCTTGAACATGAGAGGAACATGATCAAAACATTATTTTATTTATTATCTTCCTCTATGAATTTCATGGCAAGTAAAATCATCACTTTAGTATGTTATTTGAGCATTATATGGAAGGCTTCATGTCGTTGTTTCATAAGGTGTCAGAATTTCTTTTCAAGAGACAATTGTTCAACAAAACCTGATTAATAAATCCTATTGGATCCCGTTACAACTAATACTTGAATATATCATTCCTTCTTCTTCCATATCGTAAATTCATCATATACTTCCCTAAGACAAGAACCAATGAGTGATTCCATAAGGTATTTGAGATGCTAGTTGGAGTCTCTAGAATGTTTCAGGTATTGGAAGGGTTCTTCCACAATTGAAACAAGGTGGACAGGGATGCTTGATCTATTGGAAGACTACTTGAACTTATTAGAATTTACATATTATCGAATGGATGGGAGCACTTCAACATTAGAAAATTAGCATTGCATAAAGAACATAAATAACCTAGATAACAAAATTTTTATTTTTCTTATTTCAACTCAGGCAGGTCGAGTTGGAATAAAATTTTCAAGTGCAGATACAGTTATTATATATGATCTATATTTCAGTCCTCTTTTTTATTTATGAGCTGAATCATGATCTAACATGATAGGCCAAGACAAACCAATGATTGTATATCAGTTGATAATAAATTGTTATGTTGAGGAGAGAATATTGCAGCGATAAGGAAGAAAGTTGGATTTGGTGAATCTAGTGATAAATATTTGTAAAAATGAAAGTTTAAATAATTATATAAAGCACAAAAAACCTTTGTGTTTGTAGTGACTACCACAATACCACCAATTGCATCTCCATAATTTTCAAGTGAAAATTGATTGTGAGGTATTATGTCCCTGTGCAATTACTAATAATGGTAAACCATGTAGAAATGGTTATGTTGTGAGTAGAGTTCATTGTACAAAGATCAATGGTTTAATATTTTTGGTAATACAAAAGCCAAACGAGGTTTCATTGGTTTACTCTGTTAACCAAACCAGGTTTCATCAATCTATGAAGTACATATGACATTCTAATAGCTCACTGCGGGGGTTTGTACTACCTATTTCTTCTACTCAAGGAAAGAGGTATACTATCTGACAATTGTATCAAAGGGTAGCTAGGGATATTTAATGCATCTTAATAAGAATGTTTGAATTATGAGTATTATATTTCTATAATATCCCTCTGGATATGTTGCATGAATTTAAAACCTAAAGATTTTGCAATTTATGTAAACATTAATTGTTGATTCATAAATGATGGTTGTTTGTGAAAAATTAAAGTTTGCATGAATTCAAAGCCTAAAGTTTTTGAAATTCATGTAAACTTTAATTTTGCACAAACAAACATCATTTATGAATTAACATTCACCCTTTTCCTTTTCTTACTAAGCAAATGAAAGCAACAATGATTATGCATGTTTCAAGTTCATAAGTAACCATCACATAAGATTACAATCCAATAACATTCATTTCATTCAAAAAATATCATAGCGTAACTAAGGATAAAAGACAGTTGCTATGCAAAAATACTCTATAATCATAAAAAGACACTTTGTTCCAAAAAGAAAGATATGCCTACTAAAACCATAGAAAAGTATAACATGTTTTTAAAAATAAGCCAAGGTTGTGTCATAATTTATATTTGAGTTGTGTAAGTTGTTAAGGGTGTGGTTTATCATATAATACCTCTCATGTTGTTAATTTTGCAATTGAAAGTTTTAAAAGGGTTGATGTGTAAAAGAGGTAAAAATTTCCTTGTCATCTGGAAGGTCAAACTATACTAAGTGACTAAATTAAAAGTGACCAAATTAAAATGCGTGCACAAGCTTCCTTCAGGTTCCAAAAATTACTTTATGGGCATGGAAATATGGCAAGGTGATGGGGAACATTTTGTCTCTCAGGGAAAGTATGCTAATGAGATACTAAAAATGTTCCACATGGAGAGCAGTAAACCCATGGAGACTCCTCTAGCAAGTAACTGGAGGAAGGAGGATGATACTTCAAGTCAAGTAGTGGAAGCTTTTTTTTACAAGCAGCTTGTGTGTTCACTCATGTATTTGGTGAACACACAACTGAACATGTGCTATGTAGTTAACTAGCTTACTCAATCAATGGTTAGGCCTACCAAGCTATATTGGAAGGCAACCAAGCATGTGTTGATATACCTCAAAGGCACTACTCATTATGGATTATGGTACAAACGGACAGAGGGAGTGAAGCTTCTTCACCAATACAGATTGGGTAGGGAGTCCATCCGATAGGAAGAGCACATCAGGAGGGATATCAGTGTTGGGTCAATGGTTGTTTATTGGTACAACATGAAACAAAGATTGGTTGCACTCAGTTCAGCGGAGGCAGAGTACATGCTTGCTAGTCAAGCAATATGTGAGGCCATCTAGATGAGGAAGATTCTGGTTGGCTTGTTTGGTCAGCAAATGGATCAAACTGTGATTTACTGTGATAATCATAGTTGTATCAAACTCTCTGAATATCCATGTTTTCATGATTGGTCCAAGCATATTGATATATGACATCATCATCTTCGAGATTGTGTACAGAGGAGGATTATGTTGTTGGAGAACATTCCCACAAAGGAGTAGGATGCTGACATTTTGACAAAGGCATTGTCAAGATGTAAATTCGAGTTTCACATAGACAGGATCAGGGCAGCTGATAATCCCTTTCTTGTTGAGAGGGAGTGTTAAAAATAGAAACAAGAAATTCCAATTTAATTTGTCCTTGAATTAAATTGTGAATTAAAATCAAATTCTATTCTCATAGAAACTTGTAATAGTTAACTAAGTTAAGTTGACTTAGCTAGCTTAAGAAATTCGATTTGGAAGTCTATTTGGACTCATGTAAGGGTGATCCCTAAATTTTAGGGGTCCACGTTGAGTTCTTTGGAGTTTTAATTAGATAACTCAGCTCAACTGAGTTATAGTCAATTAAACTGGTTCTAACTATTTGAGGAACTAGTAGAGGTTTAGTAGTGAGTCAGTGCACCAGTGCATCCTCAGTGCCACACTAGTTAACTTAAAATTCATTGTCGAATAATTCATGCATGTAAGTTCATAGGAAGACCCAGTTGGGACTAGAGTGCAAGGATAGTGTGCTATCAGTTGTATGATTTTTCGAGTTGTACAGATCACGTATGCAATCAGTTATGGACATAAGATTGGATTGAGCAGTTTTGGAAGAAGGATTTCCCAATTAAATATGGGTTGAAAATCCTAGGAATTGCACAAGGAAATAGGGGCTTGGAAGGCAGCAGAATTGGCTAGGTGTTGGATAGAGCAGGCTTGTGAGGTATAGATTTGTTCATACTTGTGCAAGGATTTTTCTAGTGAGAACAAGCATTGTATTTTCTTCTCAGATTTTCGATTAATGTAATATAGATAGTCGGGGTTTTGAGCAGTTGTTTTCCCTAGAGAAATATTGTGTTATGTGTGATTGATATTCTTCCTCTTGTTGATTATTGTTTTCATCAATCATTATTGGTTTTCACTGTTGAAATTAGAGTATATTCTTGTCTTATGTTTTAGTACATTACATGAGTTGTTGAATCTACAGAAAATTATATAGAATTTTGATCCCTATGAGAGTTCTTGCATTTTCCGATAATTTTGTAGAATGAAGTGGGATCCTTGGGACACACAAAGAGTCCAAATAAAACATATATCAATAAGTGTTAAGAATCTCAAACAAATAATGTTAAGAAATGAGAAATGAGAGTTGAGGGTTTTAAGGCTATAAGCAAGAGTCTAAGAACAAGCACACCAATTTTTCAGAGGTAGTGGATGGGCACACAAAGATATTGGACTAGGCTGGATGATAATGAAGAGAATAACCAACTAATACCACAAACAATAGGCACTGGAAATTTTACCAAAATATCCCCTGAATAAACAAAACTAGAAGAACTACAGAATGATTTCCAATAACGGAATGCAAGTGAAACTAGGTTTTATGGAGCAAAATGAGATGACAAATGAGTGTGAAAATGGCACAAAGATTGCCAGACCAAAGAACAATAGGTAGAGTAACATCCACAATGGTAGCAAGTGCTTCTACATGAAAAACATAGGGGTACCAAATTGACATTATTAGAAAGGAAGAAGCACTTACAAGAGGGAATAAATTTTTCTTATACCACTTTAGGAAATACTCATGAAAATAGATTAATTTAGATAAAACGTGAGATTCATTATTATTCACAAGATGTACATATAAATACATTTTACTAACCCTTGGTTTTCATCTTCCAAGAGGTCTCTTGGACTTCTCATCTATGTTGGCCTTCACTTGATGCTTTTCACCTTCCTCTCAAGTGAATAAGCCAAGTTTACATAACCCAAGAGGATTATGTTTCTAACACCTTTGAGATGATGTGACCCAAATAATGCATTCGACCCCTTTGGTAAACTGAGGATTTTCTCAATTTGGCATAAATTTGATACTCCCTAAACACTTGTGGAACCATTTGTAAGTGTCTCCCATGCTCTTCTTTATGCTTTGTATAAATAAATATTCCATCTGTAAATATATTAAGAAACTTATCCAAATAATTTTGGGAAATACCATTCATAGAGCAAATAAAGATAGTTGGTACATTTGTTAATTCAAATGGAACCACTACAAATTCATAGTTTCCATACTTTTCCCTAAAGGTTGTCTTACTTACGTCCTCTTCCTTAACTATTCCTTAATTCTCACATGATAATAGCTAGATCTCTCATATCTATCTTCAAAAAAGCATTGGATCCTTTCAGATAATAAAATAATCCATCCCTCCTAAGCAAAATATACTTGTGTTTGATTGTAACCTTGTTCAGATGCTTGAAATCATTGGATGATCTCAATGTTCCATATTTATTTTTGACAAAAAACAAAGGGGATCCCAAAGGTAACACACTTGGGCATATGTACACTTTCTTCAAAATCTCTTTAACATGCATTTGTAACTCTTTAAACTCTAGTATGCTTATTCTATAAGGTGGTTTGGATACCAGGGCTTCTCCAAGCGTCATGCTAATGGAAACATATGACATTTTTTGGTCATAAACTTGGGATTTCAACAAACACATTCTCATATTCTTTTAGGACTAGGTATCCTTCAACACTTGGGGCATTATTATTAAATAACTACCATAGATTTTAACCTTGTACAATTAAGTTTTGCAAATATATTCTTAATAAAATAAAAAAGATGCAGTGGAAACACGCACACATTTACTTAGATATTTTACCTTAGAAACCCAAACCAAGAAAACTAGAAAGGTTTTTTTTATATATATATTTCTTTACAATATTACGATACAATACATGTATCCATGGAATATATAAACCACCAATATGTTTACCCTAGATTAGAATACAAGCATACCTCCTTAATCTAAACTACAAAACCATGGGATAAACCAACATGCACCACAAATTTACTAAAAGTGAAAACCATGTATCAAAAACCACCAAAAATGGGAACAAAAAGTTGCCCAATTTTTTTTCACGGGTGGTACAATTAAACCCCCCAAGAAAGGGGGGATTCAACCCCTTGTGATCCCCCTTCCCTCCCCCGTTGTGCATGATGCACCATACAACACGTGGGGATAGTCATGCAAAGACTATAATGCATACACAACATTCTCCTACTTCTTGTTTTCTTTCCTTGTAGGTGGTTTTAGGACTACATGATCAACAATCAAGGCAATAATTCCCAATGTCCTCTACACCAAGAGAAATTCTCAATGCTCATAGATTTTGCTAATGAATCTGAAACATTATTCAAAATTTCCATCTTCACAAGCAACACCTTCTTTACTTCAATCATATCTCTCACAAAATGATATTGAACACCAATACACTTTGTATTATAATGATAGGTTGGGTTATTTACTAGGAAGATCACACTCTAATTGTCACAATCTATCCTAATAATTCAATATACCAATCGAATATCTAAACACAACATTTGTAACCATATTGCTTCCTTGCTTGCATCAGTGGATTCCATGTATTTATGTTTTGTAATTGAAAGAGCCACTACAGACGATCTCTTGCTCATCGAATAGATTCCTCCTCCAAATAGGTTAAACACATACCCAATTATAGATCTTATGTGATCCAAATCTCTAGCCCATTTTGTATCCACAAAACCATGTATGTTCAACACTTTGTCCAATCCTAGTCTTCCTTGGTAATACAATCCATAATCAGTAGTGCCACTCAAATACCTAAACAACATCTCTACTATTTTCCATTGTTCCTTCCCTGGTTTCGACATATACACCTGCTCGATACTCCCAGTACATGTGAAATGTCTGATGTAGTATAAACCATTGCATACATCAAACTTCCAACCACAATGGCTTATGGAACATGGGACATGTTCTTTTCCTCTTCCCATGTCTTGGGACACTATTTTGCACATTACTTTACACCTACAAGAATAGGAAACTTTACCAATTTACATTCCTACATATTAAACCTTTGCGACATTATCTTGACATACTTCCTCTTATTAATCCATAGTTTCTTGTTTTCCTGATATATTTTTATTTCCATGCCCAAAATTAAATTTGCAACAACAAGATTCTTCATGTCAAATTTAGATGACAACTGAGTTTTCACTTTTTGGATGATTGCCCCACCATTTCCAATCAACAACATATCATCTACATACATGGCCAAATAAATTATATGATCACATGATAATTTTAAATACACACAATGATCCAATTTTCTCCTTGTGAAGCCAAGTCCCAAAAGAGAAGTATCGATTTTTTGATACCATATCCTTGGTGATTTTTTTAATCCATATATTAATTTTTTTAGCCTGCATACTAACTCTTTATTTCCATTCACCACAAATCCTTATGGTTTCTTCATGTACATTTCTTCTTCTGAATCCCCATGTATTATTGTTTTCATGTCCTGTTGTAGCGGCTACAAACACCCTCCAAATTTTTTCCTTAGCTTCATTTTGGAGCCTCCCTACCAACCATCCTCAGCAGCAAGTCTTGCACCGTGAAGCATATAGGCTTCAGTTGTTTCTCAGTGTCTTTTCATCCTGTGCATGTCAGTTTGCTTCACTCCCCTCACATGTTGTCTTTCCAAACTTAAACCATGTGCTGACCAAGCAGCTCCCCCAAAAAATTGCACAATTCTGGAGAGGAACCAACCTTCCCTCCAGAAATTGCATAAATCAGTTGGCTAGCCTGCTGAGCTTAAGAATTGCACAAATCAGTTTGACATTCTTCCATAAAAAAAATTACAAAATTCTGGAGGGGAACCAGCCTTCCCTCCAAAAATTGTGCAAATCAGCTTGGCAGCTTGCTGGGCTCTAGAATTGCACAAAGCAATTAGGCAGTCTTCCTCCAGAAAACTGCGTAATCTGACCCAGCACTGCTGCTCAGCCCAGAAATTGTGTAATTCTGGGAGACAGTCACCTATTCCTCCCAGAAATTGTGTAATCCCTCTAGGAAAACCAACTCTGCTAAGCCTAGAAACTGTGCAAGTCCCTCTCCCAAGCTTGCAGACTGCTGCATGTGCCTTCAGGTTGATCGGTCCCCTCCTCAACTAAGCTATCCTAATTTGCATGCATGGGCTTCTCTTCCCGAAATAGCAGAAGGAAGCATGCAAAAGGCATCCCTAGATTTATGGATCTATTTTTAGCAGTTGGAGGTTACATGCAAAGCTCATTTTAGAAACCTCTCGCCAAGTGTCGCTTTTTCCTAGATTTGTGGCATGTGTGTCATAACCTCGATCTTATAAAAACTCATCAACCGGATGCCACAGAGCTCATTCCTCACATTGCCCTTGCAACTTTGACATCCCACATTGCATATAGGAGTCGTTAGCACATTTAGCTCAGTTATTTTAGGGTAGGTCCTCTTTGCATGTCTTGCACTGCATTTCTATCGCTTTTTGTATTTCGGATTGTGTGAGTGTTGTCTGCTTGATTTCAGTGAGCGCTTTTTGTCGTTTCAATGTATGTTAGCTTGTAGAAGCACCATTCAATTTTCGTTCGCATCTCATTGTTGTTGCATGCATGACACTGTTTTTGCACCGACGGTCATCGTTGCGGTGACTCACTTCACACACATGCATGCTTTCCCATTTTCTGAATTCTTCACTTACTATTTGCATGCATGATCATTCACTCTTGTTTACACTTAGTATCACTATGCATTCAGACTTCTCATGTTTTGAGTCGCCCGTCGGCGGGTCTGCGTTGCCTCAGCCCAGACCTTGCCTTGCCCAGCTAACATTGCACATTTCTGGAAATTAAGGCTCTGCCTTCCCTCTAGAAATTGCACAAGTCTAGCCTAGCACTAACCTCCATACTTGCATTGCGCAATTCTGGGAGGCAGTACCTTGCTAGCCCCAGAAACTGCACAATGCAGTTTTCTGGTTTGCATGTCACTGTTGATTGAAATTTCGCATTGCACAGTTTCAGTCCCCAGCAGGCTTGGCTGGACTATGCACTGCGTAGTTACAGTAGTCAATCAGCCTCCCGACAGCCCAGACTATGCCTTGCGCAGTTTTGGTAGTTAATCTCCTGGCCTCCCGATGAAAATTGTGCAATCTTCATAAACAGTCACACATGTATGTCACATGTTAGTCCTCTAGTTTGTTTTGGTTTTCGAGTTATAGATTGCTTGTCATCAGTGTTTCTATGTCTCCAAGTATCATAGGTGTTCGTCTGTCTCTCAGCAGCACAAGTATAATGGCTTCTAGGAGAGCAGAGTAGATGACACCATTCAGAATACAACTGGGGATGCAGTCGATCAAGTGTCTATGAATTTTCCTATCTATGAAGACATCAAGTTATTCATGGACAAGGATATCAATATGAAATGGAAGTGGCATCACAGCGTGTAGCACCATCAGTAGCAACAGAAGGTAGCACACCTGCATGCGACACATGCAAGAGGAAAGTTGTTGACAGTGTTGAGGTGGAGCAAAGTTGCCAGTTCAAGCAGATCCACTTGTGATGAAAACAACTTTGGAGACTGAGGCTATGAGGCAATGGTTTGACAATAGGATTGTACGAAGGAAGAATAGGAGCTGCATAGACGAGAGAGGGAGTTGCATCAGGAATAGGTACAACATGAGGTGCAACATGCATAGACTGATGAAATTGCACCCATACCGGTTATAGATCTAATCAGTAGCCGAAATGGGGTAAACGAGGTGAGCAGTGTTGTCGATCGCATGCAAGGGTATTCAGGAGCATGTATGTCATTGTGCACATGCATGCGATCCCACCATTTGGCACACTCACCGAAGTGAAGACAAGAAGCAAGCCGACTTGAGCTAAACATGTATTTTGACAAGTTGATGCGCATGGTCACGAGTACAAACTCGGAGATCAGCACAAACACTATGCATTAGTATGTTGCTGGTCCAGCTACAATCAAGATACTAATGCACATATTGTCAGATGAGTTGGAAAGAGGAGCCATAGCAGTGTACTCAGATGCAACGGAGGCAAGAGTTCGCTTTTAGTAGGATGTCACCATTGAGCGCACAGACACCATCATAGACAAACAATCTTGGCATCAGTTCACCACCGTCGATCATCACAAGGATGTCAAAGAGTTGTTCTGACCACAACTGTCCGAGTGTTTGTGATAGCTTGCATGGCTTGCTGAAGCCTATTTTGTCTCACATGGGTACATGTGCAGATTGTATATAACATCTTGTTAAGTGGAAGTTCAAGTGGCGATAGTTGAATGTAACAATCATAGAGTAGTTGAAGAGTCATGAGGGTAGGTGAACAGTCACAAAGGGCAATGTCAAGGGTCACCCCACCCTTTTCTATATATAGTACCTCATAACTCATTGTATAGGCTTTTGGTCAGCCAAGCTTCCGATAGGAGTATCTTAGAGAAATCTTGGAGAGTATTCTAACGAGCCTTGGCTTCTCCACTGTGCAGATCTAGTATATCTCTTTGGAGGAGCAGGCGGCAATGACTGTAACGTTCTGCTGTGGGAATTAATGGTTTTTCATGGTTGTATTGTATGATTGGAACTTTCACTTATTAATATAACAAAGTCAGCACGTTTCATGCATATGTCGTATTGTATTTCAGCTATCTTGTTTACTCTAAATGATATGTGTATGTGTTTTCTTACGCATGCATGTATGGCTTTTCTATATATGTATGCATGAATTTTACTTAAATGTGTTGTTGGTTTAACCATCACTTTGGATTGCTAGCTTACTTGTCTTCCAGTTTGTGGTGGATCTTTGCTCGTGTGTTCCCTTCTTAACTCTGTGCTTTCATAGGTTTCCAAGGGGCGCACTCACCTCACCCTCCGTGTGTTAGAATTGTTCATCCACCTTCCTTGACTTGCTGCATATGTCACACCCTTGCTACCAACAGGAAAATATTACTTGCCTCTGTGCGCAACCGCAGTCAAGGCGATACCGTATGACCCACTGTTGGGAGTCCTACATGTTGGCTTGAGGGGGCCTGACCCAGGTTCAGAGTTAATTAGCTAAACAAATCCCTGTACTACTGGCCCTTCCAACAATAGCCTGCGGAACGCGGACTGAGGTCTCACCCGAAGTAGTATGGGGGGATGAAAGAACCAAGTTTTGGCACCCTTGAGATGTTTGAGGGGTCGATTTAGTCCAACTTTGAATACCTTCACACAGGTCACTTCGTGCACTATCCTGACCTGTGAGGCCTTCGTAATCTATTATAATCACCTTCGTGCAACCCTAACCAGGGGCTGAGGTGATTTCTCACTGCCCTAGTAGCGATCTGCGCTACTTCCCCAAGTTATACTACGGATCTTACTTATCTTCTTATAACAGTTAGTTATCTTCGTGTAAACAGATACTTTATCTTATATTCAATTTATCAACACATTCATATAAGTTTTTGCATCAAATAAACAATAGAAATTCAATTTATATCCGATACATTCAATGCAAAAAATGAGAAAAAGATACACATAAATGATGTAAAACTTCTCTTTATTACTTCTCCAAAGGTTACAGACTTGACTCGCCTTGTGCACTCAGTAGCAGGGGTCTACGCACTCAGCTGCAGACTACTAGGCCTCTGTGCACTCAACTGTAGAGCCTTCTCCTACTCTACAACCCAATGACTCAACTCGACACTTAGATCCTCTTCTATTCCATCATTAGATCTTACTGACTTACTTCTCTACAACTTAGAGCCTCACTCTATTTATACAATCCCATGGTCCACGAACCATGGGTAGATCTCTAAATCCGACATTACATTACAAAATTGAGGGCGAACAACCATATGACTCATTTACAAGTTCGCGCTCTACGCCCACAAAACGTGGAGTCTTTACATTGGATTTAGTCAAAATTTGAGCTTTAAGCCCCAAAACTTGCCTTGGGGGATCCTGCACCCAACAAGCCCCCATCACAAACATCGTGACTCGCAATCGAGTCACTCTGTCGATGCGGAGATCTTCGTACGAAGACCTCCCAGCTATGCCCGAACTGCTGCTTGATCGGTAGCATACTGAGCAGCTACCTGTTATATCTCCTGCATGTGATGTTCAGAGACTGTTGTATCTAAACTACTTCCTTGTATCTGCTCCTGTGTTCCTTGCTTCTGTTTATAGTCCCGCGCCTCCTTTCAGCTACTTGGAGCACTAATATTGTGCTTTGGTGGGTTAGTCAGATAGTTGGGGCACCCGTGTATGGGTTCAACTGACTGTCATTCACTCTTCCTGGGAAAGGTTCTCCATTTAACTTTACCAACTGCACCGCGCCTCCGTCTGTGACCTCCTTAATAACATACGGTCCCAGCCAATTCATTCTGAATTTTCCTGGGGATTTATCAAACTTACTATCATACAGTAACACAAAATTGTTCACCTTGAAGGTGCGCAACTTAATATGTCGATCGTGTCAAGCCTTTTCACGCTACTTTTGTACCTCTTGGTGAAAGCTAGCCATAAATCATTTTTCCTCAAGTTCCTCCAACTGTGCGAGTCTTTCCTTCAAGGCTTCGCGGTTTTTCATACCTGTGACCACTGCTATGCGCAGACTAGGCACGATGTATTCCATTGGGATTATGGCTTCCACTCCATAGACCAGCCGGAAAGGTGTTTGTCCCATCAATTTCTTGCATGTCATCCTATAAGCCCATAATACTGTAGGTACGTGTAGGTCCCAATCACTTCGCTACACGTTGCATATTTTGGTCAGCGCAGTCTCCAGTACTTTGTTAAATGCTTCTACTATCCCGTTGGCTTGTGGGTGATATGGTGTGCTTTTCTAATGATACACCTGAAACTCTTCTGTCAGTGCGCTGATCCTCTCGTTCAGAAAATGTGTACCATGGTCACTCATCAAGATCTTCGGACATCTAAATCGTGTCAATACGTGTTCAAACAGAAACTTCGTGGCCGTGGCGGAAATGCAATCTTTTACCAACTACGCTTCTTCCCAACGAGTCAGGTACTCTATCGCAGTGATAATATATCTCGCACCCATTTTTCCTTGAGGTTTGATAGGTCCTACAAAGTCAATCACCCACTTTTCAAAGGGTTGCAACATCATTTGCAGATTCAAAGGCATCTTGTCCCTCCGTGATGGTTTACCTATTCTTTGACATACATCACAGACCTTACAATGTGCTTTTGAATCCTAATGAAGGGTCGGCCACCACAACCCTGCACGAAGAATCTTATGCGCGGTTGTTGTCCCTGCATAATGTTGATCTGAATTAGATCCTAAAACACTCTCTAAGTTTTCATGACTGTTTCAAATTATGCTAAAAGATTCAAATCTTAGAAAAATCAAAGCTATCAAAAGGAATCCTCGTAAATAGTTGCAGTTGTGGCCAGAGCGAAGCAACGAGGAACCTCGGTCAAGCGCACATACCATTGGCCCATGGTAACGCGCATTGGTGCAAACTGGCAAAACCAGAGGCCAAATCAAGAAATGGGGGTGGTTCTTGATACGCGATTAGCACTAATCGCATATCGCAGGGCGTCCCCCTTAGTGAAGGAAAGCCACGATGCACCCGGACCCGAAATCGGTATAAAATCAAAAAAGTAATGCATTTGGTTCTGTAGCGCGAGATTCCACAAATCGGAAGGATATCAGAAGGCCTCGAGGTGGTAAGTAGTTTTAACTGAGTCCCGCCCGATGCCACACATCGAGCGACACGCGTCCAGCGGATGAGAGAGAAAACCGTCCCCATCGGACGGGTAAACACCATGCGACTTGTCCGCTCGATATGAAGGACGATCGTAGGATCTGGGGGGGGGCAGATCAATGGCAGAGATGTGTCCCAATGATTGACCGGATCTGACAGGTCAAAAAGCAAGATGACAGGGGATTTGAAGTCCGATGTGGATGATGAGTTGGCAAACAATTCATGATTCGTGGGTGATCTTGAAGCAAACTGAATTAACGGCCAATCAAAAATGATTCAAGGAATCAGACACCCAGTTCGTTGGGAAACAGGTGGCCACCTCCCTATGAGGCGTTACCCAGGGATGATGACGCATAGTAGAGGATTTCAAACGGATAGAGGTAAGGAAACCAGAAGGTCAGGAATTGGAAATGAATAGTCAAAAGAGCCAACTGGCTTTAAAGTCGTGACCTGACAAAAGAAAAAATAAAACACAGAGAGGCAGACAAGACTTAGCTAGACGCAAGAAGCTAATAGCAGAGAACAGAGAGTAGAAGCCGAGCTGACCTAAAAGCAGCATCGAGCCAGACAAAGCTAGAGAGAGTCAGAGAATCTGTGTACTCCATTGAAGGCTTGAGAGGTCCAAGAAAACTCCTCGGCATAGGCCTGTCATACTACTGTGACCCTCAGAGGTCGAGTTCTAGTAAGGATAGTCTGTGCACTCCATTCCTACTGACTTCGTTCTGTTTAAGTGAGTCTCGAATCGAGCTCACTGTTATAAAAACTCTGCTTGAAAACATAATAGAAAGGCCACCACTGAAAGGTTGGACCAGGAGACGTAGCCCAGGAGCATTGGGTGAACTCCTTATTAAACTTGTTTTGTTTACATGTTTGACTGTTATGTTTTCTCTGATTGCCTCAGTGTCTATGTATTCTAGTAGCATAAGTAACATAGGCACATCCATGCACATGAGTCTATAATTCCTTTAATTCTTTTTCCTAGATTAATTCCAGATGAAGTGGTATCAGAGCTCTAGTTTACTAAGGTTAGACAAGCTTGTGCTAGATTTTGTTGTTGAATGCTAACTAGATCAAAGCTTAAATTAGGAAAAGGAGAGTTGGCTGAAACTAACTCAGAAATTGGAAGAGTCTATTCTAAGAGGAAAATGTCAGAAAAAAAATCCCTTGGAATCAAACCCCCAATTCATGGATAGTTTTATGACCATGAGATCCATGGTGGAGGAAATGTATAGGGAATTTAAGAAATATAGTCATGAAGATTCATCAAATTCCAAACAAGACAAAGGAGTAGAATAATCTCTCCTCCATGACCACTCTAAAGGCAAAGGGAAAGAAGAAAAATTTCTCACACCTCCTAATAGCCCTGAAAATAAAAAGAAGACATCTTTGATTAAATTAGATGTTAAATTTGAGTTACCAATATATGATGGAGAGTTGAATGCAAAGAAGCTAGATAATTGGATCAGACAGATTGATGTTTATTGTAGAGTGTAGAGCATTGAATCAGACAAGAGTAAGATTCAGCTGTCCAGCCTACACCTTGGAGGCACTGCCTTGGTATGGTGGGAAGGAAGGACACAAGCTGACATGAAGAAACATGGTAAGATTCTTTCTGTCTGGAGGGAATTTGTTTCTAAAATTAAAAAGCAATTCTATCCACTAGCCTACATGCAGCAAGCCATGATGAGCTGGAAAACTCTTCGACAACTAAAAGGGAAAAGTGTACAAGGTTACACCCAAGAATTTAGGAAAAGAGCTTTGATTCTAGGAATTTCTTTAGACTCACTTGAACTCTGTTGAAGTATATAGGTGGTCTGCACAGCTACATGAGGCACACCATCCTCATGTTTAATCCCACTAGCATAGATGAGGTATTCGTTCAGGCTTCGCATCTAGAAGCTAGAGGTAAGAATGGGAACCTAGAAGTTGGGGGATCATCGAAACCCACTGCAAGCAAAAATAAGGAGAAAAGAAAACAGAAATGGAAAGAGAGGAAGACAAACACTGTACAAAAAAGCAAGTCTTCATGCACTCACTTTAAGAAGGATGGGCATGATGATGAGCACTGTTAGATTCTGCATCCGAAGCTGAAACCTAAGAAGTTTGAGGGAAAGAAGAAGAAGATTGATGCAGCTATTCAAAATGATTTAGGGTCAGAATCAGGAGATGAAGCAACAATCGCAACCACAGGTATAAAAGGTGAAATTTCTTAAGCATCTACTAGTAATTCTGCACAATCTACCAATAATGAAGAAAATGAGAGAAAAAGACATGAGCTTTTTCATATTCGAGTTATTTCCAATCATCAAAATATTGATACTTTGTTTGATAGTGACTCACAAGTAAATTTAATTTCTAAAGCAATTGTAAAAAAGTTGGGATTACTAACTACACCTCATAAGAAACCATATCCATTAGGTTGGTTATGTGATAAAGTAAAGCTACAAGTGACTAGACAATGTAAACTTAAGTTTTCTTTTGGGTCAGCATTTGTAGATGAGGTTGAGTTAGATATAGTTCCTTTGGATATATGCGGAATTGTTTTAGGAAGTCCTTACTTGTTTGATAGAAAAACTATTTTCTATAGAGCTAAGAACAAGTATCTACTCGTTAAAGATGGAATCGAATACATTGTAAGAGCTCATAAGCTCAAGAATAATTATATTCTCATAAACTCAAGGCAGATGAAGAGAACTGTAAATTCATGCAAACAATTTTTACTGATGGTTGTAAAGGAAAATAAACCTGATAAAACCAATGTATTTGAGGGATGTGATGCTAATCAGCAAGCTGATTTAGAAAAAGTTGTTTCAGAATATGATATATTATTTCAAGAACCTAAAGGTCTACCACTCAAAAAAGAAATAGTACATTATATTAATTTGCAGCAAGATGCTCTATTTCCTAACATCAGAATGTACAGGTTGTCCGCTTTAAAGAATGCAGAAATCAAGAAGCAAGTACAGGAGCTGCTCGAGAAAGGGTTCATAAGACCTAGCACATCGCCATGTGGGTCTCCGATTGCCTTGGTGAGAAAGAAAGATGACTCATGGAGAATGTGCATCAATTACCAAGCATTGAATAAAATAATGATAAAAAATTGTTATCCCCTTCTTCGCATATATGATCTGTTCCAAGTTGGACTTGCATAGTGGATACCATCAGGTCAGAGTTACACAGCCAAATGCATGGAAGACTGCTTTCAAAACAAAGTAGGGATTGTATGAGTGGCTGGTTATGCCTTTTGGCTTAACTAATGC
>APFE030109809.1:119894-133430 GCA_000404065.3 Pinus taeda | reverse complement strand
GCATAATTCAGTATTGCATGAGAGCTACATTGAACAATATGCTCAAGATATAGATTTTAAAGATGTATATGCAACTTTAAGTCAAGGCAAACGAGTAGAAGAATTGAATTATCATGTTAACGACCAACTCTTGTACCATTTTGGGAAGCTATGCATTCCACAAACTGAAAGAGTAAAGATAATTCGAGAAGCACACACTTCTCTAATATCAAGTCACTTTGGTGTAAGTAAAACAGTTGCACAGTTGCAAAGATTTTGTTATTGGCCAAAAATGAATGAGATAGTTTCTAGATATCTAAGAGGGTGTACCATGTGTGCTAAAAGGAAGCCCAACAATAGAAAACTAGGCTTGTACATTCCACTGCCAGTTCCTTCTCATCCTTGGGAAAGTGTTTCCATGGACTTTGTTGGGGGACTGCCTAAATCTAGGAAAGGTCATGACTATTTATATGTTGTTGTAGATAGGTTTAGCAAAATGTGTATTCTCATACGTTGTAACAAATAGATTGCAGCTGAACAAACTGCAAAGTTGTTCTTTCAGCATGTATGGGTTCATTTTGGATTACCCACTTCCATAATATCTGATCGAGATACCCGATTTGTTGGGAAATTTTGGTCAATTTTGTGGGAATTGATGGACACCATGCTGAATAAGAACACAAATTTTCACCTACAAACAGATGGCCAAACATAAGTGGTCAACAGGACAATGATCTAGTTGCTCAGAGGTTATTGTAGCAAGCATCCCAAACTTTGGGATGAACATTTATGTTATGTGCAGCATGCTTACAACCGAGCTAAACATTCTTCTACACAGAGATCTCCTTTCGAGACCTATTTTGGTTTCACACCAAGGTCTCCCTTGGATTTTGTCTTTGGTAAAGACATAGCAATTGATGGACACGGTGATGTGGACAAGGCAACCAAGTTCATTGAAGAAATCCAAGAGATTCACCAGGCATTATAGGAACGGCTGGAAAAGAGCCAAGCCAAGTATAAGGCAAGGCATGACAAGCATTGGATGGAGCATAGTTTCCAAGTTGGTGATCAAGTCTGGCTGTATATCAGCAAAGACAGAATGCAAGGTGAAGGTAAGAAGTTGAATCCAATAAGGTATGGACCTTTCAAGATGCTCGAGAAAATTGGTGAGAATGCTTTTCACCTTGATCTACCAGCTTACATGCACATCTACTCAGTTGTTAATGCAGACAGCTTGAGACTATTTGAACCTTCATTAATGGAAGATCCTGAAGAGTAGAGTCAATTGCCTTCTATTGATGATTTGTTGCCTGAATATCTTATTGAATTGCAGGAAGATACAGTTCTGGACAGGAAGGTAAGAACTACGCGCAGAGGGGATGTTGAATACCTCAGGATTGGACTCAAAGGTTCAAAACCAAGTAGTGCGGAATGGATAGAAATTGAGCAAGCGAGGAAGCAATACCCTCACTTGATTGATGCTTAAAAGAAAACCAACTTTTGGTGGTCCAAAATATTTTTTAGTGGGAAGGCAGTGATCCGAATTGGATCCTAAAACACTCTCTAAGTTTTCATGACTATTTCAAATTATGCTAAAAGATTCAAGTCTTAGAAAAATCAAAGCTATCAGAAGGAATCCTCATAAACAGTTGCAGTTGTGGCCAAAGCAGAGCAACGAGGACCCTTGGTTGAGCGCGAAGACCGTTGGCCCATGGTAACGCGCACTGGTGCAAACTGGCAAAACCGAAGGCCAAATCAAGAAACGGGGGTGGTTTCTGATATGCGATTAGTGCTAATCGCGTATCGCAGGGCGTCCCCCTCAGTGAAGGAAAGCCCCGAAGTGCCCAGACCCGAAATCACTATAAAATCAGAAAAGTAACGCATTTGGTTTCATAGCGCGAGATTCCACAAACCGGCAAGACATCGGAAGGCCTCGAGGCGGTAAGCAATTTTCACTGAGTCCTTCCTGTTGCCACACATCGAGCGACATGCGTCTAGCAGATGAGAGAGAAAACAGCCCACATCGGACAGGTAAACACCGTGCGACTTGTCTGCCCAATATGAAGGACGACCGTAGGATCTGGGGGTCCCATATCAACGACGGAGATGTGTCCCAATGACTGACCGAATCTAACAGGTCAAAAAGCAAGATGACATGGGATTTGAAGTTCGAAGTGGATGATGAGTTGGCAAACGATTCATGATTCACGGGCGATCTTGAAGCAAACAGAATTAATGGCCAATCAAAAATGATTCAAGGAATCTGACACCCAGTTCGTTAGGAAACATGTGGTCACCTCCCTGTGAGGCATTACCCAGTGATGATGACACAGAGAAGAGGAATTTGAATAGACATAGGTAAGGAAACTAGAAGGTCGGGAAGCAGAAACGAACAGTCAAAATAGCAGACTGGCTTTAAAGTCGTGACTTGACAGAAGCAAAAAAAAAAAATAGAGAGGCAGACAAGAGTTAGCTAGACGTAAGAAGCTAATAGCAGAGAATAGAGAGTAGAAGCTGAGCTGACCTGAAGGCAGCATTAAGCCAGACAGAGCTAGAGAGAGTCACAGAGTCTGTGTACTCATTGAAGGCTTGAGAGGTTCAAGCAAACTCCTCGGCATAGGCCTGTTGTACTACTGTGACCTCATAGGTCGAGTTCCAGTAAGGAGAGTTTGTGCACTCCATTCCTACTGTCTTCATTCTATTTAAGTGAGTCTCGAATTGAGCTCACTGTTGTAAAAACTCTGCTTGAAAACATAATAGAGAGGCCACCACTGAAAGGCTGGACCAGGAGATGTAGCCCAGGAGCATTGGGTGAACTCCTTATTAAACTTGTTTTGTTTGCATGTTTGACTGTTATGTTTTCTCCGATTGCCTCAATGTATATGTATTCTAGCAATCTTAACGATTCGTTGCATAAGTAACATAGGCACATCCATGCGCATGAGTCTGTAATACCTTTAATTATTTGTCCTGGATAAATTCCAGATCAAATGTCCTCCCACAGCGCCCCCATACCCGTCCGCGAGGATATGGCTTCTTTCAAATTCAGGTACATACCTTCGCAATATCTCATCATTACCCATCTTATATAGGTGCCCCACAATGACAGAGAAATCTACTACGTGCACCACTAGTTCCTTCTTCTGCTGGACGGAGTCTTCTTTTGGTGCAGTTCCAGTCGTAAGAAAGTGTATTATATCTTCAAAATGTCCATCCGCTATGCGCACAGCAAAGAGCTATGCATCAGGTAATCCTTCCTCCGGACTAGTAGGTTCCTCTCCTGTCTCAATGCGTGATAGGTGATCCAGTCCTGTGTTCAATCATCCAGGTTTCACAACAACTTCAAAATCATATTCTTGGAATAATAAAAGCCATCTGCATATGCAGCCCCCCAACACAGGCTTATTAACCGTATTTCCCAAAGCGCGGTTCATGTGTAGCCATGCAAGTTGTTTACCATATGCCTATACCCACCTGGACAGATGCGCCCGCGGAGCATCTCATCCATTGTATTTATCTGCCAATCGCACTATAGGTTTCCCAAACTGCGTGTGCAACATTTTTCTACATGCGCACCAGTCTTCAAATCTTCGTCTATGCGTACCCCACCACCTTGCAGGCGTAGCGCACAATACCCAATTCAAGGCCTTGAAACGTTGATTTTCTGGCACCTCTCTTTCGAATCTATCCAAGAAATCATCTACCTCACCTAATCCATCATAAGTAGGAAGATCTCTCACTTTTGTTCATATGCAGCACAGTGACCATGTCATCATGTTACAATTAAGTGTGGTTACCTTGTGTAACCGGTTCTGCCATCGTTCTATCTCCTCATCTGAATTTGAAGTGTAGGAGCTTTCACGCTTCCATGATATTCGTCCATCCAAGGTGGTATTTACCCTATCTTTCTCTCGCGCGGTTATCTTGTATATGCAGTCCAAATCGTCGTCGCTTTCATAGTAGCGCACCATCTCGGTGTAGCGTGATCCCTCACCAGGGTCTATGGATATAACTACGCGTAGAGACTTCTTCTCAAAAATCATCTTGCGCTTCTTCAGATTAATCACCCCGTTCATGTTAGTGGCCCAATCAATTCCTAAGAGCACGGGGTAGGGATTACTGTCATCAACAATCTCTATCACCTCAAAGTCTGCTAGCACGCTCGCTCCCTCAATATCCTCGGTGATTCCTTGCAATTGTCCCATAGGTATTATCTTTTGTTGGTTTGTTATTCGCAGTTGAATAGGAGACCACTGCAACGTAGGCCTCCCCATGCACTCCCATGTCTACTTCGGCAGAACGTTCGCGTCTGATCCTAAGTCCAGAATTACTTAGTCCATCTCATATTCTCCAATCTATGTGGTTAGTCTCATTTCTCTCCCCATCCTTATCTTATGCTTTCCAATCTTCCGAACTACGAGCGGATCTCCTGGCGTGGTCCCAGCGCATCTGTTAATGAGTTCCTGCAATCCTTTTACAGCCTTACTGTTGCGCAATAGCTTCATGCATGTTTCTAGGAATGTTGTAAGCATAGATGGGTCCATTTTCGTCTCCGTTCTATCTTTGCTTTCTAAAGTGGAGGCATCAGCGAAGCTCTTCTTAGCTTCCATGAAGGTTTCCTTAGCGCGCTCCAAATCAAACACCACTTCCTTCGCCAGAGCTTTGCGAACCCAAGTGCTACCTTCAGGCTATTTTCCTTTATCATCTCCCATTGTAATTCCACTTTTGAGCACAATATTTAGATTCAAATCTTCCTCGCATGGCTTAGACCTCATCATCTACAGGCTCTGAGTCAAGGGAGGTGGTAGCGCTCCCTTGTTGCGTATCCTAGCTATTAGCATAAGACAATCCCCCATCCCATGATCAAACAAGGTACAATACAGACATGATGGACGCGTTGGGTTCATACAATCATGGGCATAATGTCCTAGCCCTCCGCAATTGTAGCATATCAGCTGTCCGCGACCTCTTCCAGGTCCTCCTCCACCTCAGCCTCGTCCGTGCCCCTGAAATCCTATTCGCACTACTCTTGTATTCAAGTCTAGGAGCCGCATTTCGGCCTGAACTCTATAGGTGGGAGTTCTATCCATCATCAGCTCATAGCTTCTACAAGTATGATCATCGTGTCCACCGATCTACAAAAATTACAAAACAAGTATTTCAAATTTTGTGTGTACTTCTGTAACAAATGGTAGTTGTCCGTAGTATGCTTTCCTCCTATTTGACAAATCGCGCACCACAAAGCAGGTGTCGCGCTAGGTCCTACTCGCACTTCTGGCCTTAATAGCATTGGTCCTCCTCCCGCGAGATAATTCACAAACACCGGGAAATGGTCCTTATCATGACCCTGACCCTTACATTTTACGCACCACACCTCTTCGCGCACTTTTGGTCGAGCTGTCTTGTCCTATTTTAGACTCTGCATTTCAAGGCATAAGTTTTTCAACTACGCATGGATCTGTTGAACTCCCAAGTTAGGATCCTGTATTGGGGTATCATGTAGCCTCATCACGATCTCCAAGGCCTCTGCCTAAGTCATTAACCTCTGTTGCGACATCGCGTTCCTCAAATGCGGCGTTAGTGATGCTACAAACCATTCGTGGTGTTGTCCATCCATCAAAGTCATATTAGCTTCGTGAATTATGCACTTCAACCTCTGATACAACTTCCAAGGAGTCTCACCTAGTAGCATTGTGACCTCTTTGAACCCAATGATTGACTGCGCTTCTGACTTCGGCCTTCTAAATTCCTTATTTAGCATAGTTTGGAGATCTATGATCCTCGCATTCGAATTGTCATTAGAATGCTTAATATACCAGGTCAGTGCATGGTCCTGCAGGACACTAACCAATGTCACTTTCTTTATATTGTCATATATAACTCCCTGCACTTCCCGTACGACTCTTATCACAAACCAAAACTGGTCTGGATCTTCATTTCCTACTCCCTTGAACACAGGCAACTTTATCGTGCTTGCCATGTTGACTCGTAGTGATGGTAGAGGTGGTATGGGTGAAGATGGAGGTGATGGCGGTGAAGCTGGTGAAGGTGTGGGTGGGGGTGTTATGCACAGAATCCTTTTCCTTATCAAATGGATCACACGTCACGGAGAGACCTTCGTGAGCTCTTCCTCGTCCCCTCGCGGAGGTGAAATCAAAGGGCTATTCTCTGGTCCCTTACTTCCTTCGTTTCTGTAGGTTTTTCCACTTCGCATAGCTCCGAAAATCAAGGTAATTACATAACCCTCTTTTCACACAATAGCATTTTAATCCAAGTATTCAAAGATTTTACGTACTTACCTTGCGGTCCTTTGAGGAAGCATCACTCTGCCTCGCTATAGCTGACTGAAGTATCTACCACAAACTCAGTAATGAATCCTCTTATAATCCAATCGAGTCAGTGATCAACAGCGTGTGTGATACTATCTTTTGATGCTTCCAATCTGTGCACCAACTCTGGGATCCACACAATAGGACTGTCAAGCTTCCACTTTCCTTGGCTATCTGCTAGCTTCGTGATCCACTCGTACAACTCAGTAGGGAAAGATGCGAAGAAGATTTTGTGGATCTCTTTGTACAGGTAGTAGTCTAACCACTCTTCCTTTGATAGTCACAGATTCTTGTTCTCCTGCATCGCGAACTCGTGAATTCTCCTGTCCAACCAACCTTTAATTTCCTTCTTAGTTGGTTTCTAATGATACAATATCAGACATCTCTATGCAGATTCTTGTCCCAGCAATGAAACCATTTGTTGCCTTGAGGGGGCCTAACCCAGGTTTGGAGTTAATTAACCAAGCAAATCCCTGTACTATTGGCCCTTTCGGCAACAGCCCGCGGAGCGCGAACTAAGGTCTCACCCGAAGCAGTATGGGGGGATGCTGGAACCAAGTTTATGCACCCTTGCGATGTCTATGGGGTCGATTTAGTCCAACTGTGAATACCTTCACGCAAGTCACTTCGCGCACTATCCTGACCTATTAGGCCTTCGTGATCTATTATAATCACCTTCGCACAGCCCTAACCAGGGGCTAAGATGATTTCACGTTGCCCTAGCAGCGATTTGTGCTACTTCCCCAAGTTATACCACATATTTTACTTATCTTCTTATTCAGATAGTTATCTTCGCGTAAATAGATACTTTATCTTATATTCACTTTATCAACACGTTCATATAAGTTCAAGCATCATATAAACAATAGAAATGCAATTTATATCTGATACATTCAATGCATAAAACAGGAAAAAGATACACAGAAATGATGTAAAACTTCTCTTTATTACTTCTCCAAAGGTTACAGACTCGACTCACCCTGCGCACTCAGCTGCAGGGGTTTGCGCACTCAGTTGCGGACTACTAGTCCTCTGCGCACTCAGCTGCAGGGGTCCGTGCACTCAGCTGAAAACTGCTAGGCTTCTGCGCACTCAGCTGTAGACTACTAGGCCTCTGCACACTCAATTGCAGAGCCTTCTCCTACTCTACGACCCAAAGACTCGACTTGACACTTAGATCCTCTTCTATTCCATCATTAGATCTTACTGACTTACTTCTCTACAACTTAGAGCCTCGCTCTATTATACAATCCCATGGTCCGCGGACCATGGGTAGATCTCTAAAGCCAACATTACATTACAAAATTGAGGGCGGACAACCCTATGACTCATTTACAAGTTTGTACTCCGTGCCCACAAAACGCGGAGTCTTTATATTGGATTTAGTCAAAATCTGGGCTTTAAGCCCCAAAACTTACCTTGGGGGATCCCACACCCAACACTACACCAAACGGTCTGAGGTCTAGTTGGGACTTCTTACTGGGGAGATCCCCTAACATGTTGGCGGGTCCAACACCGTCAACATTTTGGTGCTAGAAGGAGAGCCAGATGATAATTTGTGTCCTCTCATCATGTTTTGAATCTTCTCACATTCGTCATGGATACCATCAGAATCATCCCTCCAGAATGCTTCTCGCATATCGACCACCTCGATGTCACGAGGGAGTTTTTCAATATCTTGTTGGAATTCACGTATGATGGTGAAGGAAAAGTGGCATGGCCTGAGTATTTACATGAGTTCTATGCATTTATTGACAATGCAGACAACTTTTCTAATGATGAGGCCAGCCTGCTGCTTGCGCACACACTTCATGAATCCCCACAACAATGGTGCTATAATCTGCCACCCGTCAGCGTGCACTCACTTGAACAGTTATGTGATCTCATTGAATATACTTTCCATCATTTTGATCCAGAACCTCTTGACCAAAAACTATTAAAACAACGGAAGGCTCCATAAGAATTGCCTATGAATATTTGGCAGCGCTTCGATGATTTGCAGTTTCAAGCTCCGAATATCTTGTTGAAATTCCCATATCTTTGTGACATATTCAAATATTGTCTTAACAAATTAGTCAATCCAAAGAAGAAGTTTAAGATCAAGCCCCGCTCAACATACTTCGATGATGGAGATATGTTATCACAGATGGACACGGTTGTTGTCACAAGTGACTGTCTGGCATCCCCTCATCAAACAACTCCACCACCACAGAGTGATGTGGGAGAGTATGTGCACACATTTGTTCAACTGTCACATCATCCTGACATCGCTCCTTCCGATTTTCGCACGAGCTTGGTTGCGAATCATTGAGTTATCACATGTATTTTATACCTTAACCTCCGTCTTCGTACTCGGATGATCCTTTGGATGACATTGTCTTCTGTTCTTCCATTCCAGACTCTACACTTGTTGTGAACGAGGATCAATCCATCGACAGATTTGGTTTTGCACAACCAACATGTGTTGTCATTCATGAAGTTAATGATTGGGAGCTTGAACATCCACCGACAGCATAGGACAATCCTTGTCTGTCCGTATCTCCATTATTTTTTCCTGACATCATTGATGATCCTGCCATCCCTGATTTTTCATGTGTATCTCCATCCATAGATGCACCTATTGTTTATCATTCCCAGGACACACTGTATGTCAGCCCATCATCCAACAACGGAGAGGACCAATCATTCATTGAAAATCCACTTGATTTTTCATCTGCTTTTTCTAGAAATGCATAGGGTGAACATTGTTGCTTCTCATCTACCCCTCTATGTGATTCATCAAACCATGAGGATGTCAACAAACATCCTGAATTTTATGATCTTGATTGTTGTGATCTCTCTACTTCTTCATCCGATCATGATATTGGTTCAACTATTGTTAATATGTCTAAGACACTGGTCTATGATGATCTATATGTTGATGAAGTCGAGACCCCCCAGATTGTTGAGGCACTTCAGCCTGAGTTGATGGTTATGGCAGGCCCTTGCTGTCCTGATGTTGGTCTCACTTCCGATCAGGAAATTGTTGAAACACCTGAGGCTCCTCATCACTCATCTATATGCATTGAAGATAAATCACACACACACAGATTTTGTTTCCTCTACTCGAACTACATTGTTAGGTCCCTATACTACTAGTGTAACACCTTATTGTTATTAGTACAACCCCCTTATTATATTTTTGTACCCATGTAGTCCCCATATTGTAATTATTGTACCCCATAGAAGCCCACTATTGTTATTATTGTGCCCTTACATTATTATTGTTATGCCGCCTTTGATTATATTATGACCCATTAGACTCCTATATATAGAAAGGAGGTCTTATCATTTGAATCACCAAAGAATTGTTCATTTGTGTAATGTAAAGGAGGTTTCCCCCTCGAAGAGGCTGATTTATAAGGCACTCATCTATCTTTTCTATCTCTTTGTGAGCTAGTTTCATAACATTTGGTATCAAAGCTTTGGATTTTAGGGTTTCGTTGCTCCAAACAAGTCATCGTGGAATTTTCACTATATCTTTTTTTCTGCGACGTTTTAGAAGCTAAAAAAAGAATCCATTTGAGAAGAAAGCGGTCTGAACCTCAGGTCCGAATTTCAGATCTTGTCTCGCTATATTTTAGGATATATGATCTAAGGAAGTTAGGGTTTTTACAAACTCTTGAATTACATCTTAAACAAGTGACCTTGGGAAACTCGTCATAACTTTCTCTCTGAGCATCAGATTGAAATTCGTAAGAAGTTACAAAAAGAGGACGGACTGTAGTTTCCTGTTTATATTTTTCATATCCGAAGGTCAAAACAGTGACACGTGGCACTTCATACAAGTTTGATCTTCTGAAATGGTATATAATCAAGTCATCTTGGGAGATTGTGCACAACTCTTTCTTGAAGAATCCAATTTCGATCAGACTAGTGGCATTGAAAAGAGGATGCAGAGAGATACTGCAGGTCGTGATTTCAGAACTGGAAAATCCAAAATTACAGAGTTACTGTTGTTTCAAGATCGAGCTCCTAAAATCAAGAAAAGACAATATCAGGAAGTTTGATGGCAAGGATCCGGTAAATTGGATACTATAGATGGAGCAATATTTTGATCTACATGAGGTGCAACTGTTACAAAAGGTACATATTACATCTTCATATTTAGAACCGGATCGATTTTTATGGTATAAAGGGTTGTGTTCTCGTAAAGCACTTGTCACTTGGTCAATTTTCACGGAAGAAATGATAGCACATTATGAGGATACAAAAAGTAACACCTTCTTTATCCAATTGATAAATCTCAAACAAAAGGGTTCAATGGCAGAGCACATTGAGGATTTCAAAAAATTGAATATAAGAGTAAATGATATTCCAGAGAAGAAAAGGATTGATGTCTTCATAGGGACTTTAAAGGATAACATTCAACATGGGGTTTCTCTTTGGGAACCTGATTCATTGGAGAAGGCATTTAGGTTGGAAAGAAAAATTGAAAGCCGAATTATGGAAACAAGGAATCCTACCACTCACAACTATAAATATGAAAGTGCTTTTCTTCTAGCCTTCCACAAACTATAAGGTTTACACGACAACAATTGGAAGAAAAAAGAGAAAAAGGGCTCTGTTACATTTGTGATAGCAAATACACTAAAGGTCATAAGTGTGATGAGAAGAAATTATTTTACATAGATTGTGAAGAGGAGGAAGAAAGGGATCAAGAAACATCAAAATAAGAGGATATACACCAGGAACCAACCCCAGAGATAGAAGAAATGAATCCGAACATATCTTTTAAAGCATTGGAAAGAATTACCACTCCCCAAACTCTCAAGATAGAAGGAAATATCAAGAAGAAAAAGGTTCAAGAAGTGAAATATCACATCAAGAAATAAGAAATGAATCCAACCATATCTTGTAATGCATTGGCCAGAATTACCACTCCTCAAACTATCAATATAGAAGCACATATCAAGAAGAAAATTGTTCAAGAAGTGAAAGGTCACATCGAGCATCAAGAAATGAATCCGACCATGTCTTGTAAAGCATTCAAAGAAATTACCACTCCCAAAACTCTCAAGATAGAAGGACATATCAAGAAGAAGAAGATTCAAATAGTGAAATATCAAGAATAAAAGTATCAAGAAACATCAAAAGAAAAGGACACTCACCAAGAACCAACCCCAGAGAAAGAAGAAATGAACTCGACCATATCTTGTATTGCATTTGTCGGAATTACCACTCCTCAAACTATGAAGATAGAAGGACATATCAAGAAGAAAAAGGTAATATTGTTGATTGATTCAGATAGTACCCATAATTTTATTAATTGTAAGAAAGCCAAGGACTTGAATTGCTTCCTAGATCCATTACCAGAGTGTCAAGTGACAGTTGTAAGTGGAGGAACCATAAATTTCTCTGGAAAGTGCCATAATATCAAGCTATCCATGGGAGAATATTTATTGAATAGCCCAATGTTTTCCATTCCAATGGGTGGTGCTGATGTTGTACTAGGACTCCAATGGCTACAATCCTTGGGTACAATAGCTTTTAATTTTCAAGAAATTTTCATCAAATTTTCTACGGAAGAAAAGGAAGTTGAATTAAGGGGTATTGCAGGGAAACCAGGAAAGATAATTAGCTCGAATGGTATGACAAAGCTTCTAAAAAAGGAACAAAGAGGTGTAATTGCACAATTATGTTCGCTAGAGGTTCCCACATCGAAATCATCTATTTCTCCAGATCTCCAAAAATTCTTGGACAATCATTCCAAGGTATTGGAGACTCCCAAAGGCCTCCCACCTATTCGTTATCATGATCATTCCATTCATTTCATTCTAGGAAGTGTTCCTCCAAACATCAGGCCTTACAGATTTCCTTATGCCCAAAAGAGTGAAATTGAACGTATGGTTGCAGAAATGCTAGAAGCTGGTATAATTCAACCGAATCAAAGTTCTTTCTCTGCTCCAGTAGTATTGATGCACAAGAAGGATGGATCATGGCACATGTGTCCGGATTATAGGGAGCTCAACAAGCTCACTATTAAAGATACCCATTCCTGTCATTGATGAATTACTGGATGAATTGCATGGATCAATTTACTTCACCAAGTTGGATCTTCATTCAGGATATCATCAAATCAGACTGAAGACTGAAGACATTCCAAAAACAACATTTAGAACTCATGAGGGTCATTATGAATTTTTGGTCATGCCTTTTGGCCTTACAAATGCACCTTCTACATTTCAAGGTTTGATGAATTCCATTTTCAAACCCTTCCTTAGAAAATTTGTGCTAGTATTTTTTGATGATATACTAATTTACAACAAGTCTTGGAAGGATCATGATGAACATGTTGATAGGGTCCTCAAACTATTGGAGGAGAAACAATTATATGCAAAAAGCTCCAAATGTTTCTTTGGAGTACAAGAGGTGGAATATTTGGGTCATATTGTATCTCATGAAGGTGTTAAGGTAGACCCTAACAAAATTAAAGCCAGTAAGGAATGGAAAATCCCAAGTTGATAGGGTATTATCGCAAGTTGATAGGGTATTATCGCAAGTTTGTTAAGAATTATGGGAGAATTGCAGCACCTCTAACAATATTATTGAAGAAAGATGCATTTTCATGGACTCCAAAAGAAGCAAAGGCCTTCGAACATCTTAAATAGGAAATGTGCCAAGCACTGGTCTTAGCTAGGTCGGACTTCACAAACCTTTATTGTCGAATGTGATGCTTTAGGAAATGGAATTGGTGCTATTTTAATGCAAGATGAAAGACCCATTGCTTTCGAAAGTCATCCAATCAAAGGAAAGTATTTACACAAAGCTATTTAGAAGGAAATGTTGGCAATACTCCATGCACTTAAGAAATGGCGACCCTACCTAATGGGAAGACACTTCAAGGTAAAAACAGATCATGATAGCCTTAAATACTTTTTAGAACAAAGATTATCCTCTGAAGAGCAACAAAAGTGGGTCACAAAGATGTGGGTTATGACTTTGAAATCATCTACAAAAAAGGGAAGCAAAATGTGGTGGCAGATGCACTCTCGAGAAAGGATGAGGATGTGGAAGCATTGTTGTGTGCCATTTCTATTATCCCAGATTGGATAAATGAAAAAAGGGGAGAATGGAAGAATGATGAAGAAGTGTGGGCACTTATTCGAAAGCTAAAACAAGATTCTAGTACACCTGATACATTTAGTTTGCAAAATGATTCGTTATGGTACAAAGATCGCTTATACCT
>APFE030109809.1:13931-93661 GCA_000404065.3 Pinus taeda | reverse complement strand
CATTTATTGCAGTTATTGGGTCTGGGTGTCATTTATTGAACAAAGTGGATTTAATTGTTATTGGGTTGGGTGTCATTTATTGAACAAATTGGATTTAATTGTTGTTGGGTTGGGTGTCATTTATTGAACATAGGGTGTTTAGTTGTTGAACAACATAGCAGTTATGGCTGACATACATTCCTTTTGTTATGTGCAGGGAGGCATATTTATTTGGGATGCAAAGTTGCAGTTCTGATGAGTGGGGGTTGAAGTGACTACTGTTTTGTACTTCTGGAATAGACCAGTTTGAAAGCCTTTATGGCTCTCGCTGTTTTCTACTTGGGTCAATATGTTTTGCAATATTAAATAGTTAAATACTATTTATGGACAGTTGTGGGCCCAGTCAATATATGGGTGATTTTTGGACATAATTTAAAACTTATTTAAACATAATGTTATTTATTTCTGTTTAAATTTTAGTTTCAATAGTCTTAATCACTGGTGGTTTGGTGGGACCAGTATTATATCAACCACTGGTCCCTGCACAAGAATAGGAATCTCTCCCCTAGATTCTAAAAGATGCGGTGAATAGGTTCTTGACGCCCGCATTAACAAATCAAAAGTATAATAGGAAATGGATTTTCGTCAAGATGAATTAAATTCTCAACTGCTTTCAATTAGAGCCGAACTCATGCATAATAGGAAATGGACGAATTTTTTTTTTCAGGCTTCAGCCACTTCTCACAGTGCCGTATACAGGAGTGGAACTTCAAAATCTGGATCTCAGAACTGTTTTCAATGAGAATCGAATTCATGACCTCATGGATGCATAATACGGCTAATTGATTTGTTTTCAGGCTTCAGCCACTTTACGCAGTGCCGTATGCTGGAATGTAGCCTGTTTATTTGTTTTCAGCCACTTCTCACAGTGCCGTATACGGAAGTGAAACTTTAAAATATGGATCTCAGTACTGTTATATCTGAAGGCATAAATCCTGCAATCTAGATTCTAAAGGATGCGGATAATACGTTCTTGACACCTGCAAAAACCAATCAAAAGCATAATAGGAAATGGATTTTCATTAGGATGGGTTAAATGCTCAACTGCTTTGAATGAGAGTCGAACTCATGACTTTGCATAATAGGAAATGGATAGTTATTTGTTTTCATGGTTCAGCCACTTTATGCAGTGCCGTATGCTGGAATGTAACCTTAGACTACGGCTTTGTTTTGAGCCACTTCTCACAGTGCCGTATGCTGGCTGGAACGTAGCCTTGACTACGGCTTTGTTTTCAGCCACTTCTCACAGTGCCGTATGCTGGCTGGAATGTAGCCTTGACTACGGCTTTGTTTTCAGCCACTTCTCACAGTGCCGGTATACGGCTTTGTTTTCAGCCACTTCTCACAGTGCCGTATGCTGGCTGGAATGTAGCCTTGACTACGGCTTTGTTTTCAGCCACTTCTCACAGTGCCGGTATACGGGAGTGGAACTTTAAAATCTGGATCTCAGTTCTGTTCTATCTGAAGGCATAAATCCTGCAATCTAAATTCTAAAGGATGCGGCTAATAGGTTCTTGACGCCTGCAAAAACAAACCAAAAGCATAATAAGAAACGGATTCTCATTGAACTAAATTCCAACTGCTTTCAATAAGAGTTGAACTCATGACCTCCGGCTTTGTTTTCAGCCACTTCTCACAGTGCCGGTATACGGGAGTGGAACTTTAACATCTGGATCTCAGTACTATTCTATCTGAAGGCATAAATCCTGCAATCTAAAATCTAAAGGATGCGGCTAATAGGTTCTTGACGGCTGCAAAAACAAATCAAACGCATAATAAGAAACGGATTCTCATTGAATTAAATTCTCAACTGCTTTCAATGAGAGTTGAATTCATGACCTCCGGCTTTGTTTTCAGCCACTTCTCACAGTGCCGGTATACGGGAGTGGAACTTTAAAGTCTGGATGTCCGTACTGTTCTCTCTGAAGGCATAAATCCTGCAACCTAAAATCTAAAGGACGCGGCTAATAGGTTCTGACGCCTCCAAAAACAAACCAAAAGCAGAATAAAAAACGGATTCTAACTAATTGAACTAAATCATCCTGCTTTCAATGAGAGTTGAACTCATGACCTCCCGCTTACTAAACGGGTGCTCTAACCAACTGAGCTATGAAAGCAACCTGACAACAAAAGCTGAAACGGGCAGGAAATAGGCTGTGAGAGTCACGGAATTTTAACGCACGATTCAAATAATCTAATTATGAAACTAATTACGTATGAATAGCAAGGGCAGGAAACTCGAAAACGTGGACGGCAGGATTCGAACCTGCGCGGGCAGAGCCCACATGATTTCTAGTCATGCCCGATAACCACTCCGGCACGTCCACATTGTCATTAACAGCGGTTAAGCATTACGTCTAATTGTAATATTAAATTGATTAACGTTATACAATGCCTGGATTTGTGTCTACGGATGGAGCAAACCGTAAGGATTGTTACTGACTTTAATTCTCCATTCTGTGTCGCTTTTATTACAATTTATTTCAATAAAGTGAATGTGTACACGAATTTCCTACCATGAATATTTAAATGCCTTTGTTGCTTCTAACAAACCCACATTAAGCATCTGAAATCAATAAAATTATATGAATTAGATACTAATATATAGCATTTACATTTAAGATAGAGGGCAAAATTATATGGTGTCCACTCAACATATATGGTAAAAGTGGAAAAAACTTCATATTTCTCTCTCGGCAAGGAAAAATCCCAAATACTCTTCTTCATTTGAAGATGCTACCTTTTAAAGATGTTATTTAAAATAAAGTTTAAATGTTTGGGTATAAGGTTAATGAGCATATTGTATTTTTGTAGTTTTAATTAAAAAGAGTTATATTAAATAAATTATTACTCTCAAAGAGTATTTCAATGATATATATGTAGTTGTAATTAAAAATTTCTAATAATAATTTGAAATTGGTTTTTAAATTTTATTTTACAAATAAAATTAAAAATATTAAAATATTTTTGGAAACCAATCTTAATCTTTATTTTAAAAAAATATGATTATATGATGGATTAGTATTCTCAAATGAGAGATATAGCATAGATATAGTTGATGTGTAGCATAGTAATTCATCTATTTCGAACAATCAAAACATAAAATATTGGTTCCAATTTTGTTATCTAGGATGAGGCTTGTAGTTGGAGGAACTTTACTAAAAATTTGTGTAGGTTTCACATAGTGTATATTATTTGGTGCATAAGAGTAGACATAAAAAGTAAATAACAACAAAACTATGTTGAATGACACATTCAATGCAATGGATGCAATTCACAAGGTTGAAATCATTCCTTGATACTTGGAATCCAACATTGAAGTCCTAATAAATAAGAACTTAGTTCACTATATTCATTGCATGATTTTACTACAAACATTTTCGAAAGTCCAAGATTGAGGTTTCTAAAGTGCAAAGACCCAATTACTAAAGGGTCCACATGGTGTTCCAACTACGCTTTTTGATTCATTATTAACACTTTTGGCATTGGATTTTGCACTCTTTGAATTTGATATTAGCACTTCAACACTAGATTTATACTTTTCAAAATAGATATGGACATTTGTAGAATTTGATTTTGCAACTTTGCAAATTGATGTTGGCACTAAGAATTTGATTTTCCATTTTTGGAATCCAATATGAACACTTTTGTAATATGATTTTTGCACTTTACAAATTGCAATTTCACACTTAATTTTCAATCATACTTAATTTATATTATGGACAACTTTAAAGTTGGTTTCACATTATCTACAAGTATTCTTATGTTAATCACAAAACTATATATATACAAAGTTGAAGACCATGTTAAACATAAAATCATCCTCACACATGACATATAGTTTGTAATAGCCAAAAATAAACATGTAATTAATCAACTAAGTAACATCAAGTTCAAACTATGAGTAGCACTTACCTGTGGTTGAAGTCTGCTTACTGCAACAAGGTTTTTGGGGACGATTCCCCACCCAACCGTAGGCTCAATTGCGCAAGGATTTGCTACAACTGACCAGCCCCGAGTCCTCAATCAACGTACTACTGCCAGTGACTCCTCTGTCTTATAACACTATTCTTCCAAGATAATGAATGATAGAGTCTTGGAATGATGGAATGCCTCCCATCTTCCTCACCATCTAATAAATAGAGCAAACTCCTCTGTCTTAGAACACTATTCTTCCAAGATAATGAATGATAGAGTCTTGGAATGATGGAATGGCTCCCATCTTCCTCACCATCTAATAAATAGAGCAAACATTGGAAGGGAAACCACATGCACACACTCCATGTGCCAACATGCAACTTTCTGTTTTTTTGTTTTATTCTTTTGTTTTTACTTTTTGATAATTTTACTGATTTTTACTATTTTTCTTATTTTATTTCTTTTATTTATATTTATTTAGGGCATGTAATTAATTATTGTTTTATTATTGTTTATTTTATTTATTTTATTATTATTATTATTTATTGTTTATTATTTAATATTTAAATTATATTTATTTTTATTATTATTTATTATTAAGGGACGTTACAAAGTTGATTACATTATTTAACAAACTAATTTTATGTTTTATTTCAATAAGTCTCACATCACTAACACCATTCAAGCGTAGCAAGCAAGACCAGAAATGATTTAACAAATATTTATTGTTACATCATTACAATTATAGCATTCTACAATTACAAAGTTCTCTCCATCATTACAAACATGTTTTTTTTTTTTTTTAATTTCTTACGATCACTATTTGTATGGCATTAGAAGAACCCTTTAAGATCTCCCAAACTTTATCCAAAGATTTAAGATATACAAAAGGATACCCAATACCAACATAACCTTTTATTCCTATGGTGTAATAGTCATCTTTTCTGAAGGTGACTTTAAAATGCTCCATTTTTTAACCTATTTTTGCCAAATAAAACGGGTGAAACTCATACACATTTTTTTCTCCTAAATGTCTATAAACCAATTTCAAAAATACTAAAGCATTGTTAAGAGAGTTCCCCAACCATTAGGCATATAAAATAATTTTTTGTACTTCTATTAATGTCTAGATTTCAACACAAAAAATTGTTTGGTAATGAGAATTTATGAATTGCATGTAACAAGACTCAATTCATATAGAATATAATCATTTGTTTATTTAATAAACTTGTATCTGCAAGAAAATAAATATGAAAAATAATTTGATTAATATTGTTTTTTTATTTTTTATTTAAGGCCCAACTTTATATTATTGATTCAAAAAGATACATAGAGTTTTCCTTTGTGTTATTGGTCGCCCTGTTGGGAAACCAACCGAACAACACAAGTTAAGCTTATTCAAATTGAAAATGTTTTCCCTGACTAGCTTATCTAACAAAAAGAAAGGATGATCTAGACTAGAACATTGTGCTTTCGATCACAAAATTGATGGCCCTGCTTCGAAGATCCATTTAGACTGAGACACAATTTATCCATCTGCTCCATGACGTGACTAATTCATTACAAAGAACAATAGTGTAATCAGGGACAAACCATGTGTCTGCTTCCTTTATGGGAATTTGAGTCATGAGTCGGAGAGTAGTTGGTGACCACCAATCACCACCATGGTTGACAACTATGTTCAGGGATGAACCTTTAATCACACGCCAACCCAAAGTTGCTTGAATACCACTTCTCACTGCTGACCAAGACCACTGAACAATTACAATAAGCTAATGACCAACTTGTCATGCAAAGCCCTAAACGATCAGTTGATTCCCCTAAGAAGAGATGCTTCAGACTTCAAGGAGTGACGCCACATAATGCTTAGAGTTTCCAAGCCACACTTTGTCTAAGGAAACCAACATGACCCCATAGAGAGGCAAATTAAAGTTTATTGGAACCATTTTTTAGAGGCTGCTATCCAGGGTGGATCGTGAGCGATTAATTGGGATTTATACTCAATGGAGAGGAATTCTCCTATAGTGTTGTGAGAGTGGCTTGTGGGAAAGGAACCAATGATAGAGGCCATGATTTCACTCCTTGTATTGCCAAGCATGCTCGAATTTCCTAATCTCATGTTTGTCACCCTTGAGTGCTTTGTAGATAGAGTAAACAGGAGATATATTGGTCAGGCCTTTAATTTCACCTTTAGATCTAGAACCCATAGATGATGAGAAAGCAGAGGAGCCAATGGGAAGGTTGAATGAGTACAGTGAGATCGAGGGGCCACTGAATATGCCAAAACCATCTAGCGGGCACGGGAGGCTAGGGATGGACAAGAACCAAACCAATTTCTATACAAGCATTCCACCTCTATGATAACCAGGGAAAACTCATAAATAGACCAATTTTTGATTGCGAAGAGAGGAGAAGCATTAGAGGCATAAGTCATTCACACTAAAACCACCAAGCTCATGGTATCCTAAGATGACTGGAAATTAGAGGTAGAAAGTGATGGAAATATGTTCAAGGGGGGACGTCATCTCACCATGATGCCACCCTCGTCCTACTTAATAAGAAACCTCTATAACTAATGATGAGGAACCATAATGATCTGTAAGGTGAATTAATTGTGGAGTACATCGACCAAATTATAACCGGTGTTGGCATCATGTCAAGGTGAATGCAAGCATGTCAATGGATTGAATGCATAGTCAGATGTTTATTAATCCTCACCGACCTTGAAATCCTGTTGACATTTTTCAGCATCAAGCACTTGTGATAAGGAATTTGATTAATATTATTATTTGCACATTGAAAAAATATTAAGTATAACTATGAATATGATATGTAATTTTTCAAAAACATCATCACTTACATAGTTCCGTTCATACAATATTTTATTATTATTACTATAAATAACCAATTATTACATCAACATACATAATTATGTTTTTTTATGTCACTTTCTTATGAACCATTAAATGTTCAACTTGATTGAAATATAAATCAATTATTCTTACTATTTTCTTCTAAATTTAAATAATTTTAACAAACTACTAATATTTGTATGAGGCTTTAAGTGATTGAACAATGAACACAACATTTCTTTGTATGAGGCTTTAAGTGATTAAACAATGAACACACCATTGCTTTAGTTGTATTTCTTTCATTTGAATTATCCAAAATGTCCAACTTAATAACACTTTTAGTTTTCAATCCTATTGTCTTTTGAATAGAAATGACCTTCACCCATAAATGATATGTTCAACTTTTATATATACATATTGTATAGATACATATTTTAATGATTTATTTCAAATATGGCATACTTCATCAATATATGCATACCCTGGCAAATGATAAATGTATGTATATATATAGCAAATGTGTGTATACATTGTTAGTGATCGCAAATAAATAAAAACTTTTCATCCTCAAACTTTTCATCCTTTCACTGTTCAAATTTATTCATAAAGCTTTTTACTTGAGTGCATTCTACATAAGCAAACCACAACGATTTATCAAAATGTTGCTTTCACGTAGTGGTGATATTGTTAGGAATAAATAATGATAATATCCATAAACAAAATTAGGTTTCTTGTAGGTTGGTCTTTTTATTTTGAGTTGATGTTACAACTCCATACAAAAATCATAACTAGAAGTATAGATATTTTTTTCCAAGGAAAAAAGCGGTAACCTTTTATTAATGAATTAATGAAAAGTTACACTAGCAGATGCAATGAAGCATTCAGTATGCTGCCACATGGGCTCGCAGCGTTAGAAAACTAATGTGCATAAAGAATAAGAATGAGAAGAGAAAAAGAAAAAGGGGGAAAAAAGCCTGACTACACGCTTCAGGTTTTTCGCCCCTTTTTCTTTTCAACCTTGCGCCACTCTCCCACAGTGGGCTCGGTCGAAACAATGACTAACTGTGTTGTTACATTCTGCTGCCCTGTTTCTTTGTCTGAATCTGAAGTATCTGAGTGATGCTGTCGTTTGATGCCTCCCATGCTTTGATCCACGCTTGTCATTTCTACCCGATTTTGCTGGGTCTCTGCCTGAATTGAGTGTGGTTGTAGATCCTTGTTGACTGCTGTATTTTCCTTCTGGTTTTCTATTTCAACCTCCTTTATGGTGGTATCATCCTCCTCTGCTTCTGTTTCTTCATCTTCTGATACTGTGGGGGCTTTCTTTTCCACGGTTTTCTTCTTTATGACTTTATCTATGTTCTGCCATCCTTTGTGCTTCCTTTGTTGTGGCTTGCTCTTGTTAAGGCTTTTGCATGCATTGAACAGATGACCTGTTTGTTGACATCCCCTACATCTGAATGCTGTATTCTCATAGTCCAAAGGTTGTTTCCATTGAGTATTGTTGAAATTCAGAATGATGCTTTCCAGTAACCCTTGACTAAGATCTACCTCGACACAGATTCTAGCAAAGGTAAAGATTCCTTTTAAATGTCTCTCTGTGTCAATCTTTAACATTCTTCCAAGGGTATTCCCTATAGCTGATAAGGACGTAAAGTGCCAAAAATGCATCGGAAGGTTATGTAACCTTACCCATACCGGCATCCTTGATACCACCATGGTATTTGGATCAAACTCCAGGAACCAAGGGGTAACGAATAATCCCGCACTGCCCCAGAACCATGGTCCTTCAGTGAGAGCTTTTTCCCTTTCTTCTTCAACGCAAAAGACTACTATGAAAAAACCCTTCGAGCATAGGTGTATCCGGCAGTTTGTTGACCATGCCGTGTGAATCCATTGATACAAAGCATCCGATCTAGGCCAGAAACCGTTAAATCTACAAATAACGACATTTTTTTGTAGATCTGAGAATATGCACTTTACCTCTGGGATATCCAACGGAATGGAGGGGCTCTCTGGTATTTCATCTACGATATACTGCCCTGGAGGTATATTAACAGTTGCATGTTCTTTCCCCTTTGGAGATTCTTTCCCTTTTGTTGCGTCTCTGTAGGATCCTGTAGATTTTGATGTAGATCCCTTTGATCCACCTCGCAATCCTAAACTGCTTGGCTGTCCCTGAGATGGTGCTCCTCCTCTCAGCCTGAGATTCAGAACAATGGTTTCTCTTGGGCTGATCTGGTAGCTTTCCAGGGTTCTATGGTCCTGGAGAGACCACCTACCACTGACTAGGTGTTGGATCTGGCTTGGATAGCCAACCAGAGCACAAATTTGTTGCTTTAGCAGCGAAACAGAACTATCTCCACTTACCCATACTAAGAAAGATTTCTTCTCAGGGGTTTTAATAAAAATCTGAAAAATATTTTTGGTTACCTGATGTATGCGCTCTGGCTGAGCTCTGCCTGAAACAGTGTCTATACTGGTTGTCAGATGATCTTGCTGTGAACGTTCTTCCAGATCTTGCCTCTTATTGGGATGATCTGCCTTTTGTATGGCGAGGGGGGCGTGTCCTCTGATCATTCGGTGCCTATTCTCGTCGATCTGAAGACTGGGTGCCGTATAATCTTGAAAATTACTCCAATCTGTTAGATCCGGCCTGGATCTGAGGAGATTGAACCATGAAATTGTGCGATGGTTCGGATCTGCTGCATGCAGTCCCTCATTCTTGCATGCAAAGGACAACACTGGGGTTAGCGGCCTGAGGAACAGCCAACAGGCAATACTTGCATGGATTGACCCGAAACCTGTCGCTTTTCCGCCCCTGAAACAGGTTTTGTGCCAAGAGACAGAGATTGCCTGTCGATCTCTGTCCACATTCAGTTTCCCGGTCTTATCCTTCTGATCTACCTTTAATTCGTTCAGTCCATTAATCATTTCTGCTATGGCAGTGGCGTCGGGGTCTTCCCTAGCAATGGACCGGGTAATCACACCCTTCCGTGTTGATCGATGGGGTTTCAGGGCCTCCTTCAGCACACACTTGTCACTAGAAGTATAGATATTACAAGGTTACATATGAATCATTAAATTAAAGTAGTTGTTTGTCATGAATATGTAATTAAAATAAGATGTTGTTGGAGATGATCAATACATGTCAACTGGGTTTATTTTGGGTGCTTTGGAGGAATGATTGTTATCCTCTTCATCTAGGTTCAATTCCCACAAGTGACATGTTGAGCTCATATTGAGTATATTGTTGTGAAGGATTCCTTGAGCCTTGAATAATATATTACCCTTGCCTATGGGCAAGAAGGTGTGGTACTTAGTTACATGAAAGAAATAATCAAATACACAACAAAAATAAAAAACAAACCAACAACATAAATAATATTTTTGATAATTATATGATTTTTTAAATCTATTACATAAATTTTCAATCTTGAAAGAAACGAGAAAGCTTTTGGCATCATAAGTCAATTTTTTTTTAATAAAACACTACTAAAGTCTAAGTATCAATTTTTTCTCATACTTAGAGAATATATTGTGAGACTTATTCATAATGAAATTTTCGAATGGCTTGACTTGTACTTCATCATCCTTCAAAGTGACCATTGCTATATTGTTCCAATTATATTCAGCTCACAATGTTCCTATGTTTTTATCCTTTTTAAGTTCATTATATTTAGTACATTTATAAAATAGAAAACAAAATATTCAAAACTTTTTCTTTGCTCTAAGTAATTTCCTAAATAAAACCCTCCATCACTTCCACTTGTGTTATGATAGCTTTGAATTTGAAAAAACATAGTTCCAATAAATCTAATGCATGTGGTCATGACTAATTACAAATTGATTTGTATTTAAAATCGTTGTTTGACCAACTATTTTAGATTACTTATTTTTCCCTTTTGGGAGCTTTCTCACTAAACAATAAATCTTCTCATTCTATTATCAACAACACATTATTCCATAAATCCATATAAAGTATACATTTTCTAAGGATTTGGAAGGAATTACAAAGAATCATCATGTTTCACACCTATCAATGATTTGATAAAGGTGGATTGGAAATAGCTATGTTGGAGTTAGCAATGTTTGCTTTGACTTCTGTTCTTGATTGAACTATTTCTTGTTTACATGTACAAGCATGTAACTATCTATTTCTTTGTTTTGATTTATCAATTTCTAAAGGATTCTTACTTATATCACCACACCATACTGATGAGCCCCAGAATCCGAGCAAGAATGTTGAGACTCCCAATGCTACTAGCTTTAATTATCAACCAAGGGTTCATTTAACCTTAGAGGTGATAGTGTTATATGCATAGCAGGTCAAGCTCTACTCATTTCACCTTCAATCATTGAATCAAATCAGGGTATGTAGAGACCACTCCTCCAACTAGCTTACAAAGAGAACTTGGATGAAAATACAAGAGTCTACTCTAATTGCAGGAAGGTAAACATCATCCTAATTGTAGAAATGAAAGTGTCATTCATCAAATATAAAGGCTAACTACAAGTGAAGGAAAATAATGTACTAATTTTAGAAATGAGCCATGCTATTCTACTTTCAAAAAATAAATCAATATTCTACTTGCAGAATGTAAATCATTACTCTACTTTCCGAATGTGAAAAATTGCTTGAAAAAGGAAACTTAATCTAAAGCGTATGACTAGAAAATCAAAGGACATAACTTCAAAAACTAGGTCTAATCTACTTGCATTGAAGAGTTTTTCTTCTTATCACTAAGTTCAAGATAATTTATCCTCAGTAACAAAGTCCTTACACATTGCATAAAAGAAAAATCTTTGTGATTCAAATGTGGAAATTTTGTAGGAATTTACAAGGTAAGTTCCTTAGACAGAACACCAAAGGACACCGCTCACAAACAGATCACAGATCAATATACCAATATTCTTGACGTGGTTAAAACCCTCAAAGAGGGAAACAGTCCACGGCCTGAGCCAACGTGGCCACTTCAGGCAATTTATTAATAAAAGAATGAAAATTTACATAAGCTTCTCTCATGAACGGTTACCCTACGAATGACCCTCCATGCTCTTTAAATAGAGATAATGGACCAATCGGGTGTCAAGCCACAGATCAAGTGTCGGTAATACCGAGGAGAGAATGAATCGTTGGATCACTACATATCGTGACCGTCAGATTGTAAGTTACAAAAGTACATAGTAAATAAACATGCTTTACCTAACTCTACACTAGACCAAGTTATACTTAACAATTTCCTATGTGTCGGAATATCCTAACATCCCCCCTTAAGAACAACTTGGGATAGGATTGAAGGATGTGAAAATATGACACAATAGGAGAAGGAAGGAGGCATTATAACCTATCTCCCCTTAGTGATAACTTCCTGAACTCCAACCATAAATCGAAGTTTAGTAAACTTCGCCTTTGTGAGAGCCTTTGTAAAGATGTCTGCAACTTTATCATCGGTTGAACAATATTGCACTTCAAGAACATGGTCATGAATGAGATTTCTGATGAATTTCATGTGTAGTTCAATGTGTTTGTTGCGCTGATGTTGGACTGGATCTTTGCATAGTTGAATGGAACTTTGATTATCACACTAAAGTGCAGTCGGATGTTGTTGTTGAAAGTCAAATTCTGACAGGATCTGACGAAGCCGCAGGGCTTCCTTACTAGCTTCTACGACACCACAATACTCTGCTTCTGCTGAAGAAAGAGAAATGGAACTTTGTTTCTTGCAAGCCCTTGTAATAGGTCTAGAACCAAGAGTGAAGACATAACTTGCATTAGACTTCTGATCATCACGTTCACCAGCCCAATCAGAATCAATGAAATCAACCAATAGAGGAGATGCTTCTACACTGTAATGAATCCTAAACTGAACTATAACTCGAACATAACGAAGTATTCTTTTAGCTACTTTCCAATGAATTTCATGTGGGTTTTTCATAGATCGAGAAATAAGGCCAACAGTAAAGGAAAGGTCAGGACGAGTATGGGTTAGATACAAAAGTTTTCCTACAAGCTGATGGTATAAGGTAGCATCAACTTCAGGGGAAGTACAAGTGACTAAAAGTTTGGCTCAAGACTAAAAGGGAGAAGGGGTTGGCTTATAGTATTCCATGTGAAAGTGGCGTAGAAGATCACATGCATACTTGGACTGGGAAAGGGATATACCATCCTTGGATTGCAAGGCTTGAAGACCAAAAAAATAATGCAAGTGTCCTAAGTCTATCATTTCAAACTTCTTTTTAAGGTTGGACTTCACATGGTTTATAAGGTTGGGATCACTACCAGTAAGGATAAGATCATCAACATAAAGAAAACATATTGATAAGAGACTTACCCACTTCCTTGGGTAGACAATATTGTTAGAACACACCTAGAAAAGCCAGTATCTAAAAGAAAGCTATCCATTTTGGCATACGAAGCCCAGGGGCTTGCTTGAGACCATAAAGGGATTTCTTAAGCTGACATACAAGGCTGGAGTCTGGTTGTATTAAAAGCCAGTAGGTTGTTCCATATAGATTTCTTCATGCAAGTCCCCATTGCAAAAAGGTAGATTTAACATCCATCTGATGGACTTCCCATTTGAAAGAGGTAGCCAAGGAAATAACAAGGTGAAATAGAGTTCATTTTGGCAATAAGGGGAGAAGGTTTCAATATATTCAATGCCTTCAACTTGTGAAAAAACCCTTAGCAACAAGACGAGCTTTATGTTTTATCAACTTTTCCATCTAGTCCATACTTGGTTCTGTAAACCCATTTGCATCTAACAAGTTTTCGTCCCTTTGGAAGAGGAACAAGATCCCATGTATCATTTTCCAATAATGAACAATATTCTTCATTCATAGTTGTGTCCCAATCTGGATGGCCTAAAGCTTATGAAAAGGTGTCAGGATCATAATTTTCTAAAGCTTGAGCCAGTAAAGAAGAGGCTCTATCGAACTGAGAATGTGTACATCATTGATCTGTAGGATCACCTACAAGAGAACCGGTTGCATTCCTAGTAGCACGAACCCATTTTGGAAGCTAAGGAGCTGAAGGAGGATCCTAAGAAGGTGTGGAAGGATTGTCATCCTCGTTGTCATCATCTGAAGAAGAAATATTTTCAGAATTAGAAGGGATAGAGAGAGGTGTCACATCTGTTGAGCTAGGCTCGTAGGCCGATATATTTTCAGTAAACTTTACATCTATTCTAATGATAACACTTTTGGACTTAAGTGGAATAAGTCTATATCCTTTGACATCTTCGGTATATCCAACAAAAATACATTTTTCACTCTTAGGTTCTAAAGCTTTATGTTTCTCATTTGGAATATGGGTCCATACTTCACTTCCAAAAACACAAAAGTGACTTATATCTCGTTTAATTGAGCTCCATGCTTCTTCTGGAGTGATATTCTTTAAAACCTTAGTAGGAGTGAAATTTACTATGTAATTTGCACAGTTAATTGCTTTTGCCCAAAAATTAAGACTAAGTCCTTTAGATTGAAGCATACAATTATCCATTTCCTTTAAGGTGCGATTCTTCCTTTTAGTGACACCATTTTGTTGTGGAGTATATGGAACAGTACGTTGCATTTGAATTTCATGCTCAGTGCAAAAATTGATGAATTTGTTGTTAACATATTCTCTGCCATTATCTGATCTTAGCTTAAGAATTTGATGTCTAGATTGTTTCTCAACAAAGGCCTTAAAGGCCAAGAACATGTTAAAGACTTCACTCTTGAGTTTTAAAAAGTATACCCAAGTGTGTCTGGAGAAATCATCAATGAAAGTTAAGAAATACTTGTAGCCAGAGAATGAAACAACTAGAAGTGTACCACATAAATTACTATGCACAAGCTGTAAAGGGGCTGAGGCATTCCAAGAGGCACGTTTTTGAAAACCATCCCGATGATGTTTTCCGAGTACACATCCGCAACAAACACCATCTCTGCAAGATACCATAGGAAGACCTGTCACCATATTTTATTTACATGGATTTTGAAGGGAGCGATAGTTTAAGTGAACAAATTGCTCATGCCAAGTTTGCTCACTTCATCATTATGAGCAACAAATACTGAGGGAAGAGTTGATGACCCAAAGTTGTTAAACATATACAAACTTGTCTAATCATCAACAATGCCAGCAGCTAAAATTTGTCTAGGATCTCTTAGGCCCTTAATTACAACATCATGAGGTGAGAATTCAACGATTTTACCTTCATTTGAATGAGTTATCTGGTATACAGATAGAAGGCTGCAGGATAAGGTTGGAACACACAATACATCATTAAATTGACCATTGTCTAGATGAATAGTTCCAGCCCTTACAACACTAAGAGATCTATCATCACCAACATATATATTTTTGGTGTTACAATCATTTAAAGAAGAAAACATGGCTTTGTTTTTTGCCATGTGATAAGAAGCTCTAGAATAAATGAGCCACTCATGAGAATGAGAAGAAGAAGCTACATTTAATGCATAACCAGGCCAAGATGCTTGACAATCACATGCAGAAAGTGTAATTCCTAAATATGAATTTCAAGTTGAAGAGTGCTCCAAATGGGTGTTATGCTTCTTCATTGCTGCTTCCAAGGCTTCCATCTTCTTAAAGCATTTCGAGTCTAAGTGGCCATCTCGATTACAAAAGTGGCAATGTCTATCAATCTTCTTCCCTTTGTTTTTATTTTCCTTATCATTTTGTTGAAATGATTTTCATTTGAGAGTGAGATTTCTTAAGACCCTTGTTTGGTTCAGGACCATTCTTTTTAAGATATTGCTTCTTAGGATTATTTGAATTTGGTTGTTGTTGGGCAGTTAAGGATTTCTTAGAATAGTTTCCAAGATTAAGAAGACCAAGATGTAAGAGTTTTCTTGTTCTCTTATTAAACAATCACAAAATGCGTCGAAAGAGGGGGACTTGTAGTCTTGTCCTTGAGGAATAAATGCTTCTCTAGTAGAATGGAAGGTGGAAACAAACACAGAGTAGGTTGGTCCCAACTTAGTAAGAATGGAATATATAAGGCTACCATCTTCTTTCTTAACCTTAACACCTTCCAAGAGAAGTCTAAGGGTCTGAACTTGGACAAAAAATCTTCAATGGAAGAAAAATTATTGGGGTCCAACGTAAGAAACTCATTTTCGAGTTGATGGACTCTAATATCATTTTTAATTCCAAAAACTTTAGTAAGTTGTTTCATTGCTTCATTAGGGGTATCAAGTTCTGCAATATGGAATCTAAGGTCTGGAGAAATAGACATCCCTATTAACCCACATGCTTGATCTTGCCTATTTTCCCATTTGGTTTCCTTATCTTCATCTTTAGGTTTAGTTTCTTAGCCCGAGGCTATTCGGTAAAGACCTTTGCTTCTAAGTAAATCCACAATGTAGGACCACCATTGGAAGTAGTTGATGTTGTCAAGAATATCTTGGCGTGGAATTTCCATTTTAAAAGAAAATAAAGCTGTAGATGCTGAAACTAAGTGTTCCAATGGAAAGAGCTCAAAAAATTAGGCTGATTAAAAAAATGGCTCTGAAAACGACTACTGGATGAAAAAGTTCTGAATTTTTGAAGAAAAGTTGTTGAAGATGCCAACGAAGTGTGTGAATGCGCGGAAATGAATGATAATGCTATATTTAAAAAAATGCCACCCCTCCCTTCCGATCCCCCTCCCCCATCCTCCCCCCTTCCAAACTTAATCTAATTAGCTCACTTTAAAAAAAGATTTTATGTGAATCACTTTTATAAATAAGTGAAAGTCACTTTTACAATGGTAGTTTATGAGTTACCCACTAAATTGTAACTTAAATAAAAGATAAAGAGACTTTATAATTATAAGTGACTCACTTTTTATAATGGGTGAGAACACTTTTACATAAAGTAACTTTAAAACATGTTACATGTGCTTTTTGAAAAAGTAACTCAATAAAAAGAAAGGCTTGAACCAAAGACCTCTATTCTCATAAAGTAACTTTGGACCAAGTGAGTTAGTTTAAAAGGTTAGTAATTTTTGGAGAAAATGAAGGGGTTTTTTTGTTTTTTTATTTTAAGTTAGTGAAGCTTTGATGTGCATGCTTACTTGAAAAAATACTTTTTTTCCTACAAAACAGAAAGCCACACAACCCAACACGAACATGCAAAAAAAATAAATCATTATGGCTTGAAGTTAGCTTTTGCTGGAAACTAAATATTTTCCTCTATGTTTCTGATTTTCTGAGATCACACTAAGGTGCAATGGAAAAGAGCATACACATGAGAAAAATCCTTCCTTTCTATTTTTTATTTTCCCAGATCACACATAGTCGTGAGGCAAAGAGCGTACACAGAAATGAAAGGTATAGATCCAGTAATAAAAAATAGAGAGCTAAATAAATTGAAATAAATAGAGAGTTAAATAAACCAAAACAAACAGAGAGATGAATAGCTAAAACTGCAAAAAAGACTATATACCTCTAGCTCTTAAAAATGACGAGGCTAGGGCCATCAGAAACCTTTTCGTGTGAAACGAAATGGGTTCCTCACTAGAACATATGCTCCTAACACAATAGAGCAGTCCTCTTGGCCCGAAAGCAGTCAGAAATAGTAGATCTAGGAAACGACAGTCCGATGTAGTTGTACCATCTTCCAATTTGGATCACCAACGGATGCAGACCTCAAATTTCTCTGATACCATGTAGGAATTTACAGGGTAAGTTCCTCAGATAGAACACCAAAGGACACCGCTCACAAACAGATCATAGATCAATACACCAGTGTTCTTGATGTGGTTAAATCCCTCAAAGAGGGAAACAGTCCACGGCCTGAGCCAATGCAACCAATTTCGGCAATTTATTAATAAAATAATGAAAATTTACATAAGCTTCTCTCATGAACAGTTACCCTACAAATGACCCTCCATGCTCTTTAAATAGAGATCATGGACCAATCGGGTGCTAAGCCACGGATCAAGTGTCGGTAATACCGAGGATAGAATGAACCGTCGGATCACTACATATAATGACAGTTAGATTGTAATATACAAAAGTACATAGTAAAGAAACACACTTTACCAAACTCTACACTAGACCAAGTTATACTTAACTATTTCCTATGTGTCGGAATATCCTAAAAAATTTGTCTAATAATTCTAATTGTTGTTTTGTACTTGTAGTGAAGGAAGGATGGGTCTAAAGTAGTCCTTGGTCTTCCCAAATATTAGATTCAAATCTTGGATGTCATTATTCAATCCCAAAATGAAAAAATCAATATTTTAAAGCAAATTCGGCCAAGTTTAGATGGTGCTACAGGATGCTACAGGACTACTGTAGGATTGCCCTATTTTGATACAAGTTTGGACCCAAGAGCATCTTAAGGGTAATCAAACTTGCAACCATAATTTTTTCAATATAACTTATGCCTAAACAAGGAAATAAATGCCACTACTCAAACAATGACAAAATAAAGTACATAAGAGAGACTAGAGCCTCTGGGTTGGGCCCTAACCCAAGGGTCTTAGCCCTCCAAGGTTAAATCAGATGTATACCAATAGTGAACCTTTTATTAACATATAATGGAGTTCAAATACATCATATCAAAATGGAAATAATAGTTTCAAGTACTTGGCTCTCAATAGCTCTTCCTAACTCCCAAAATTTCGAATCCTAATGATGCCTTAGGCCCATTTATTTATACAAAAGGTGACTGAGGGGAAACTCCCTCGGAAAGAGGACTACTTACCTAAAAATCCTCAAAAATTGTGGATCTAGTTCCCTTAGATCCTCTCATGTAGTGAGAGTTCGTCAGCTTTCAATGGACCTTGAACTATAGGTGAGTGTAGATGAGTGATTCTAGGAATCACTTTGAGTCGAAGGAGAGTAAATTCAGGGAAAAAACCTCCTACACTTCCTCTAGTTTCCTCCATTAATGTGCCTCTGCATCATAAATGTACTAAAAATGCTCTTTTTCATGCACATAAACCACATTAGGCCATGAAGTATTAACAACACCCTTTAGTCTTTCTACTAAGCACATTATAGCCAAAAAATGTAAATTAATGTGAGGAAAGAAGATCTTTATAGTGTGGAGGATAGGAAAATGGGCCTTAAAATATATCTATTGATGGGACCCATCATCACACTTGTGCTAAAAGTGTTTCTCATCCTCTAAGCAACTTAACCACTAATGTGTAGTTCATGCATCTCCCTAGTGGCCTCTCTGACATCCCAAGGCATCTTAGATGAGTGATTTCTTGTGGATAAAACCTTGCATTTTCTTTTATGTATGCCCACTACCTTTGCTTGATCTCATCTCTCTTGTAGGCCCAATAGCATGGGAGGACTGAGTTTGATCCCTATACAATTGATTTCAACCTTTGAATGACTATTTTCTAGAGTGGGGTCCTTTCCAAGGTATTCCTCAACCTTTAAAGGGAATGATACTCTCTGATTTGCAGACTATGGGGTAGAGCATGCCATCTCCTATGGAAAGCTTGCGAGCTCTCAGTTTCCAACAACCTAAAGGTATCCTTGAAGTGGAGGATAACTTGTTCTTATGTTTTCATGTAGCGAGGGGCCAATTGTGGATCAACAAAGATGATGTTGTGGTTACTAATGATAGCCTTTGGGGTTATTAATTTTGCACTAATGTATAGGGGCTCACTTTCTTCCTTGGCCATAATCTTCTTTACTTCCTCAACCCTTGTTTCTTCATGGGTCAGCCAAGAGGCTAGTGCCATTAGTTGTACATCCCCCAATTTTGAGTTTGGATCCCAAAATTTCATGTCTATGAGGATCATGTTGAGCATATATAATTCAACCAATTTGGCTCTATCCTTAATGCTCACCTGTTGGAAAAAGTTAATGAACCTCCTATAATCTTGAAATGGTAGAGAGCCATATTGTGCCAATGTTTTGATTTGGAATGGCATAGGATTTGGATGGTTTCCTGCATTGGACGAACTCCATGGACAAACTTTCCAGGGTGGCAAGTCGCGCCTCTTTTTCCTATAGTTTCTCTTTTAGCCTCTTATTTTCTAACTGCAATTTCTCCCTCATGACTGTTTACTTTAGCCTCACGTCAGTCAATTCCTTACAAATTTGTTGCACCTCTTCCTCCATTAGGCCCACATCATCTACTTTCTTGTATTTTTCAATTTTCATCCATTGGTGAGTTCTGACTCTCTCTTTTTCTAGCTCAAAGAAGAGGGGAATTGCAAATTTTGTAGGTATAATTTTCCTTCCCTCAATAAATTTGTAATAGGATCTAAGATCAGGCTATGGAGTGGGATATTTGAGTGCTTGTGTACCTTCTCCCTCATATTGAGTGGTTTCTATCACTTCCTGTAGCACTTTTTCTTCATCCTATAGCAAATCTATTCTTCCTTGTAGTAGTTGTGTTCCTTCTTGTAGTAGCTATGTTTTCTCCTGTAGCAATTTTGTTTTCTCCTGTAGTAGCCATGTTTGTTCCTTGAGTTCCTTGGTTTTGGTTTCCCTAGTGGTTGTCCTTTTCATAGGTTTCAAAGAATGTTTACCCTTGGCTTTAGGGGAGGTGACCTCCTCAAATTTCCCTTCACAAGGTGCCAATTCTTTCTCTTGGTGTCTAGTTTATTCATCAATTTTGATTAGGATTGTTAAGGGAGGTTAAGGCTTACCTTGCATGATTCTGGAGCTCTTTATTATTTTAAAGTATAAGGGGGTCTGCTTGGGTTTCCTTTTATTGGGCTTAACAGGTGTGTTAAGTGTGTCCAAGGTAGCAACCACCTCTTGTTTTGTGTTTCTGGTGAGAGGCTCAGTTGCTTCTTTTGCTTCCTCTTCTTTCTAGACCTAGAAGGTTCTTCATGGGTGTCCTCTTCTATATTTTTCTTCCCTTCTTCTCCAGATCTTCCTCCAACCTCATGTGTCTTTTCCTCAACTTCTTCTCCTTAATATTTTATCTATTCTTCTTCCCTACCTCCAACAATATATTTTGGTGTTTCTTCTTGTTGTGTTTTGGTGAGGGATTGTTTTTCAATGAAGGCCTCTTTGTCCATGTCCACAAAGTCAGTCCACAACATAGGGCTCTTGAGATGACTTAAAGAATTCATGAAAATGAGCCTAATGAGGCCATGGTGGGAAATGTATTGGTGCTTCCCTTATCTCACTCTCTATCTCATTTCGATTATGGACCAAAGGAGAAAATGTGGAACATTGAGCCTGCTTGGAATTGATAACTCTACTTGTACGTTCATAGAGTAGCCTAAATTGATAGGCATATAAAACACTTAACCTCCCTTCATAGGATATATACTTAAGGATGTTATAGGTCACTTCATCCCAAGGGTAGGAAAGGCTTTCCCTTCTTACTCCATTTTTGTCTTCAATACGCTTCTCTTCAGGGAGGAAGAATTTTTTCTTGGTTGTGATGGCTATTGTCCTATATTCCTTGCCCCATATAAATATTAAGGGTGTGTTGGTCACTCTGTTGATTATATTTTTGTTCAGGTGAATGGAAAGTCCCCTAACAACAGTGGTGGCATTGTCCTCTCCCTGGGAATGGAATGCCATGGAAAATTCATGGGTTACCTCATCATCATACCCCTTCAATTTTTCAAAGAACCCCATCCACTGGTGGCTTAGGAAAATGTCTCTAATAGGAGGATGTTGATGGATTCTATTGGTGTGTGTGGGATCTCTTCGATTGAAACCTCCCACCCTGGCTCCTACTTCTACCTTCTTAAGTTATTTCAATGATAATGGTCTGAAGTATTTTCCCCTAAGCAGTTTAGGGTGTCAAGGTAGGGTAGGGAGGTTGATGCCTCTTTTAAGTTAGAGAGAGAATAATTATATCCCCTTCTTCAAGAAAACTACCTTTGTTCCCAATTTTCCTTTCTTATGTAAGAAAATGATTTTTTTCAAAGAGATTTAACTTGACAAGGGTTTGCTTCAAGATTCATATAGAAGGAAAAATTCACTGAACAATTGCATGGAAAATGAGGAGAAAAGATGCCACTTACCCCCCGTGGGATGATTTATTTGTATTTGTGGGGGTTTGGAGGAATATTATTATTGGTTTGGACCCTTTTCACCTCTCGACCTAATCTTATAGCACCTCCTCTGCAATCTTGTAGCAATCCTGGTATTCATGTAGCAACTGTGTCCGATCCTGTAGCACCTACAAATCAACTCTATAGTTCCTCTGTAGAATCCTAGGCAACCCCTGGTAGTATCTAGCTTGACCTTCAATTCCTTAATGAGCCTCTCTAACTATTTTGGGAATGAGAATCAGTAAAACTGAAGTCGAGCCTCATCCTTTTATTTATTTTTGTGGTAGTGGGCTTGACGCGCTTAGTGATATGGCCTCTACATGTATTTCCTTTTTTAGCCGTTGTCCCCACTCCTCGTAATTATCACCTTCCCCGCTTTGACCTTTCCACATTTCATGGGTGGTTGAGTAAAGTGCACTTTTACCCTTTGAGGGTGGCCAAGTTTACTTGCCACCTCAAGCCCATAAAAACTCCTTCCTCGCTCATTAAAAACATTTTTTTAATCAATATGCGCATAGGGGAAGAGGTGAGGGGGTGTCATACTTGAGCCTACCTGTGATGTCGAATTACTATAGATGCACACATGTTGTTGATGAACCATGGATCGATCATATACTCTCTAAAGGTGTTATATTCCATACTTTTTCTTGTACACAAGTCCTCATTTGAAAAAAACAATTTGATGATGCTTTTTAATAGGTATTTGACTGATGAAATCTCTTTTTCATACAGGTTCTTCCAGTGTTCGATATACTATTGTCGGAGTGGATTAGTGACCTTGAAGCTATCTCTCAAAGATGGTGTGGCTTCTTTAAATCTCAAAACTGACCTCTTGATGGTTCAGGGTGACCAAATATTTATTTTGGAAGCTACAATAGTTCTCTACCTCCAGTTTTGTTGGATTTGTGCAGGCTGCTACAAGATTGGTCTCCTTCCTGTAGCAGTCACGCAACCCCTTCCAAAACTGAATATTGCTTCATGAAATGCATTTCTTGACTTGTGTAAATCATGGTGAGTCTAGGCACAGGAACAGGAGCTTTGATGGTGGTGAAAGCTTGTGAAGAAGGGGTGAAGGCAAAGTTTTTTTTTTCGTGTTTCTATGAAAATAGGTGGAATCTTGAGAAGGAAGTTGGTTAAATGGAGTTGGTGAGAGGTGAAGGAGACTTTATGAACCTATCCTAACATTTCCCAAGCAAAAACATGAATATTGATCCTCCTTCACTAAACAGATCTCAATCCTATAACACTCTTGGTCAATCCTGTTGTAATTTAGGGCAATCTTGTAACACAGTAGGATTAAGAAATAATTGAGTGTAGTTGCTTGCTTGATGATGAAAGGGTGTAGGGAGATGGGTGACATGATGGAGGAAATGTAATGACTAGGTTGGGAAATGGAGAAATGGGATGTGGACTTTGTTCCTTCAACTATTGTCCCTTTGACTTTCTCAAATCCTGAAATATAAAAGTGTTAGCAGAATTGACGTAAGGAATCCTTGACCTTTGTGTGCTTCCTCCTCTTTTATTTTTATTTTTTTTTATCCTTTCTTTTCTTTTGAGACATGCAGATTGCCTCTGAAGAGGTTTTCAATATGCAGGCCTGCGCCAGGCACCTCAAAGGAGGTTTTCACCCGGAGATATTTTCATGTTACTTTTCTCTTCTTTTGTTTTGCTCTTAGGCTGCCTCATGGAGGTTTTCAACTCTGTGTGAGTTGTGTTGTGTGAGCTAAGGGTTGTGAGACCCTCAATGACATTCAACTCCTTTCTTATTGGACTAGTAAACTTCTATTTTGACAGAGGCTTTTTGTATATTTTCCAACCAGTATCCATTAATAAGTAAGGGGATCCATATCTCGTCAATTGTTCTAATTTAGACAAACCAAATTTCATAACATTTTTCCACTAGATAGGGGCCCAACCACCTTGTCATCAATTTCCCTTTGAAATCCTTGAATCTTGAATTGTACAAAAGGGCCCAATCACCCTCTTCGAAGGATCTCTCCCTGATTTGCTTGTCATGCCAAACCTTCCTTTGTAGTTGGACTACCTCAATGTGCATGAGAGTCTACAATTTGAGCTCATCCAAACCATTGAGCTAGAGCAACCTTTCTTGTTGCATTGCATTGAGGTTTAATTCTAACTGAGATGACATAATAATAATAATAATAAGATCTGACATAACAATAATAATGTAAGGGCACAACAATAACAATAGTTGGCTTCTATGGGGCATAATAATAACAATATGGGGACTACATGGGAAAAAAAATAACAATAAGGGGGTTACACTGACAATAAAAATGAGGGAATAAACTAGTATTATAGGGACCTAACATTCCCCTCTCCTTCAAAAAGGTGTTTTCCTCAATGCTTGAGCAGTTCTGGATGCTTCTGTATAAAATTCTCATCTTCCAATGTGGAATATTTAGCAGGTAAGTTCTTCCACTTGATGAGATACTTTGAAATTGATTGATTTCATAGCTGTTGAGTTCTTTTCTCTGTGACTGCTTCAAGTCCCAATATGATTTTTCTTTCCTTGTCAAGTTCTGGCAATATTGTTTGAACTGGGAGCTTGTCACCTATAACCTTCTTTAAGCATGACACATGGAAAACTAGGTGCACTCGGGAATATGTAGGAAGCTCCAATTTGTATGCCATAGTACCAATCTTTTGCAACACCTTGTAAGGACCATAATACTTTGATGATGATTTATTATCCTTCTTAGCTTGCTTGAGGGAAATTTTTTTGTATGGTTGTAGCCGTAAAAATACCTAGTCACCTATATTAAACTTCTTTCACTGCGATGTTGATACGCTTGTTGTTTCATTATTTTCTGTGCCAAAGTAAGTTTATCGTTTAAGAGTTGGAGAACTTGTTTTTGATGCTCAATCTGATCTTCAAATGCTTCAATCTTATAGTTTTCTTGTAAAGAAGATGTGATGGACGGTGGACGATATCCTAAACAAAGATCCATTTTGGTGAAGTAAATTGCTCCATGTAATTCATCCAATAATTCATCAATGATAGGAATGTGAAATTTATATTTAATAATGATCTTGTTGAGCTCCCTATAATTTGGACACATGCGCCATGATATCCTTCTTATGCACCAATAATACTGGACCAGAGAAAGAACTTTGACTAGGTTGAATTATACCAACCTCAAGAATTTCTCCAACCATACGTTCAATTTCACTATTTTGGGCATAACAACATCTGTAAGGCCTGATTTTTGGAGGAACACTTCCTAGAATCAAATGAATAGAATGATCATGATCACGAATAGGTGGGATGCATTTGAGAGTCTCAAATACCTTTTATTGATTGTCCAGGACTTTTTGGAGATATGGAGAAATATATGATTTTGATGTTTGAACCTCTGGTGAACATAATTGTGCAATTACATCATGTTGTTCTTTCTTTAGAAGCTTTGTCATGCCATTAGAGTTGATTATCTTTCCTGGTTTCCTTGCGATACCCCTTAATTCAACTTCCTTACCTTCCCCCAAAAAAATCAAGAAAAGCTCTTGAAGATAAAACCTATTGTAGCCAAATATTGTAACCATTGGACTCCTAGTACAACATCAACACCATCCATTGGAATGAAAAGCATTGGACTATTCAATACATATTATCCCATGGATAGCTTGATATTATGACACTTTCTAGAGCAATTTATGGTTCCTCTATTTGCAACCATCACTTTACACTCTGGTGTCGGATATAGGAAGCAATTCAATTCCTTGGCTATTTTACAATGAATAAAGTTATGGGTACTACCCAAATAAATCAACACTGTTACTTTTTTCTTCTTGATATGTCCTTCTATCTTGAGAGTTTGAGGAGTGGTAATTCTTGCTAATGCATTAAAAGATATGGTTGGATTCATTTCTTCTTTCTACTGGGTTGATTCATGGTGCATATCTCTTCTTTTGACATTTCTTGTTCATTTTCTTCCTCCTCTTCATAATCTATGTAAATTGATTTCTTCTCAGCACACTTATGGCCTTTAGTGTATTTTCTATCACAACTGTAACAAAGCCCTTTTGCTATTTTTTCTTCTAATTGTTGTGGTATCAACCTTGTAGGTTGTGGAAGGTTAGGAGCAACAAAACTTCCATATTTATAGTTGTGAGTGGTAGGATTCCTTGTTGCCATAATTTTGTTTTCATTTTTTCTTGCCAACCGGAATGCCTTCTCCAATGAATCAGTTTCCCAAAGGAGAACCTCATGTTGGATGTTATCCTTTAACGTACCTATGAATACATCAATCCTATGCTCCTCTGGAATATCATTTACCATTATATTCAATTTTTGGAAGTCCTCAATGTCCTCTACCATTGAACCCTTTTGTTTGAGATTTATCAATTGGCTAAAGAAGGTGTTGCTATTTGTATCCTCATAACGTGTTATCATCTCCTCTATAAAAATTGACCAAGTGATAAGTGATTTAAGGGAACAAAGCCATCGATACCATACAAACAGATTGGGTTCTAAATATAAAGTTTCAATGCCTACCTTTTGTGTGTGTTGCACATTATGAAGATCAAAATATTGCTCCATTTGTAGTATCTATGTTACTGGATCCTTGCCATCAAACTTCCTCATATCGATCTTTGAAATATGGTGGGTCTTAAATCCAACATTAGAGTCTATGAAATTATGATTAACATTTATTTTATTCTCATCATGAGTTTCATCTAATACCTTTTCGCCATTAGGAAGCATTTCTTGTAGCAACTTTGTTAGACCTTCCTTCAAACCTTCCATGTCTGCTTTTAACCATTCTTCAAATCTTCCATGTTGCCTTTCATTTTCGCTTCTATGCCATCCTTCAAACCTTCCATGTCTAATTTTAAACTATGCTTAAAACCATCCATCTTAGCTTCCATTTTATTTTTGGTTACTCTTTGTGAGAGTAAAATTTGTTGCACTTGGTCTCGTAATTTTGATATATCATGTTGCATTTCTTCCTCTTCTTCATGTGTCATAGTAGAGATTTCTGGTTGCTTTCTAGGTGTTTCCATTAATTTGATTCAAGGAATTTTGAAATCAAACAATGATATTAATGCTTCATTATTCCCTTTGAATCACTTCAAAATGATTTTTCAAACAAAAGTTACGCAATTTAAAAAAAAAAATACACACATTTTTCTTTCTGTTAGGAGCTCGATCTTGAAAATATTATAACTACGTAATTTAGGATCTCCAAGTTCTTAAATATATTTTTGTGGTATCTCTTTGAGTCCTCTTTCCAACCCTACGAGTTTGTTCAATATTGGATTCTTCAAGAAAGAGTTATGCCAAATCTCCCATGGTGACATGATTATGGACTAGTTCCATAAAGTGAAGTTGTACGGAATGCCACGTGTCACTGTTTCAACCTTCAGCCCTAAAATTTCTACACTAAAAACTAAATTCCATGCACTTTCAACCAATTTTTACAGAATTCAATTATAATGCATGAAACAAACGTTACGATGCTTTTCCCTAGGTCACTTGTTTGAGATAGAATTATGGAGCTCGCAAAAACCCTAACTTCCTCATAGCATATCTCTGCAAATATAGCAAACCAAGGGTTGAAATTTTTACACAAAGTTCTCTAATATTTTGGCTCCACATGGTAAATTTTTTTAGATTCTGAAGCCTCGTAGAAAAAAAGTTATAGTGAAAATTCCAAGATGGCATGTTTGAAGAAGCGAAACCCTAGAATCCAAAGCTCTAATACCAGATGTTATGCAACCAACTCACAAATAGATAGATCAATGACTTAAAAATTATCCTCTTCGAGGGGGAAACCTCCTTTACATTAATAAAATAATAATGCTTCGATGATTCAAATGAAAAAATCTCCTTTCTATATATAGGAGTCTAAGGGGTCACAATATAATTAGAGATGGCATAACAATAATAATGTAAGGGCACAACAATAACAATAATGGAATCCTATGGGGCACAATAATAACAATATGGGGAATACATGGGCATAAAAATAACAATAAGGGAGCTACACTGACAATAACAATTAGGGAATACACTAGTATTATAGGGACCTAACAAATTTAATCATCTACAATCTCCTCATTTCCTGCAGGCAAGGTTAGTCTTGATAAAAAAACTGCAACCACATTCTCTTTCCTTGGTTTTTCAACAATAGTTAAATCAAATTGTTGCAATAGTAACAACCATCTAATGATTTTTGCATTGACATCAGGTTTATTTACTAAATACTTGATGGTTTTTTTTTTTCCACCGAAAAAAGAGCGAACCATCTATTAATATGAGGAAAAATAGGTAGTTACAAAAAGAATGCATAGCATAGCTAGAGGACTCATTCTTTGCCATGAGGCAGGGGAAAGAAACGAGTCGCTGCTGAAGAGGAATGAACAGCACCGTCAAGCGCACCCGGGAGGCAATGAACCAGCGCAGGGAAAACAAAGGAAAAACAGTTGGAAAGAATTCATGCGCTGATAGAGCCAAAGAGCCGACGAAGAGTGAGACCCGTGCAGAAAAAGAAACACCGATTTCGCACAGGAAAGGAGCACCCAGCGTCTTTGCAAAGATCCTGCGTGAACACGACCAGGAATCTGAAGAGGGGGGGAAAGAGAAGCGAGCATCCTTTTACAAGGAAAGCAGCCCGCGAGGAAATTAAAGTAGAAGAAAAACAGCAAAGAAAGAACTGGAGATACGAGAACATGACTGTACAGAGCACAGGAAGGAGAAAAACAGAGAAAAAGAACTAAGAGAAAATGGGCTGCTCAAGAGGGCGAGCAACCCCATTTTCAACTTCCAGAACAATCCACGACCCCATCGCCTGATTAACACCTTCTTTGGAGAGACGGTCAGCCTCAGAATTTCTTTCCCTGTAAATGTGACTGAGAGAGAGCTCCGTGAAGTGATTTTTTAGGCGAGAGACTTCTCTGAGCAAGGGAAGCAGGGTGAAATTGTTGCAACGCTGCGCCCCATTGAACCAACGCACCGTGTTCATAGAGTCTCCGAAGATCTGAGCCTCAGGAACGTTCCGCAGGATAAGCCAGCCGAGGAGAAGGTGGAGAGCTTTCAATTCAGCGAAATTATTGGAGCCTTGTCCTAGGCCAACAGAAGCCTTGACAGACTTATCCTTTGAGAAATGAATTGTGATACCAGCCCCACAGCGACCGTTTATATCTGAGGCCCCATCGAAGTAAGCCCACGGAATGGAAGGTCTTATTATTTCTTGTCGAACCAGTCTGGGAGAAGGAGAAAGAGACGGAGCAGGGATACTATCGAAAATTGCAGCACCTTCGGCTGCCAATCTTGCAATCGGAAAGACAGAGTCCTTGAAGATGACTTGATTTCTAGCCAACCACGTCCCCCAGGTGATGAGGAGCGGGATGGATCTCTCTCTGTCATTAGCAGCATCATTCCACCACTTTTCCCAGGCTTCCGAAATCCCATGCCCTTCCCACCTATAAGGGATTTTGATTAACCTTAACGTTTCAGCCCACAGACTAGTGTTGAAGGGGCAGAAGAGGAACAGGTGATGAACGGATTCGGCACTGCTCTTGCATAGGGGACACCAGCCTGGGCCTATCCTACCCCGTCTTTGAAGAAACTCCCAAGTAGGGACTTTTTGGAGGAGAGCACACCAGAAAAAAAGTCTGGTTTTCGCTGGACCTTTTAGCTTCCATAGAGGTTTGGCCCACCAAGATGGATTTTTCCACCCTTTCTGGGACATCAGCCATTTGTACCCCATCTTTGGAGAGTAGATACCATTCTGAGCAAAAATCCATCGAAGGACGTCTGGGGAGTCAGAGAGTCTGACCGAAGAATTAAGGAGGTCATTCCTGTAAGAATCCCATTCCTCCAGCCATTCTTCATCCGGTTGAAGATCAATTCCATGCTTCCACCCTTGGTTCCATATGGAAGTAGTCCGGGGGTCAGCCACCTGGTTTAATGTGAGGAGACCTTTCTCTTTTAACACCTCAGCCAACCCCTGAGAAAGGGAGAAACGCTTAGAACAGCCGATCCAAGGATCTCTGCCCAGCCTTATTTGAGTGCCATCTCCCACGCTCCAAGCCAGACCCTTTTCAATGATGTTGACAGAGGAAGCCACGGCTTTCCAGACCACCGATGAGTGATTGCAGGTCTTTGATGGCAGTCTGATCCAATCCGTCGTTGAAAGAGGGTCAATGTATTTTCTCTTAGTGACAGTAGTCCACAAATTGTCAAAAGAGATTAACCTCCAAGCAAGCTTCGCTGCTAGCGATTGTGAGAAGCATTGAAGGTTTTTGATCCCCCAGCCCCCCCACTCTTTGGGGCGTGCCACTTTATCCCAGGCGATCCAGGGAGTAACCTTTTCTGACTTTGAACCTGCCCACAGGAATCTGCTGCAAACTTTATCGATTTGGGAGAGGACTCCTTTAGGAACCCAAGTCAAGCTAGCCCAGAAGACAGGCACAGCCATAAGCACAGATTTAATTAACACAAGCCTTCCCGCCCTGGAAAGCCATCTGAAACTCCAGTGTTTCAGCTTGGATTCGATTTTGGCAAGAATCCAGGTCCAATCTTTGATTCTGTAGTTGTCCGGTTTGAGGAGAAAACCCAAGTATTTAAAAGTATCCTCCAGCTTTTTGGCCTCGAAATTTAAAATCATCTTCACGCTGTGCACCATATCATCGGACAAACCTGAACTCGTTAGGGAGGATTTCCTCTCATTTATACAGAGTCCAGTCGCCTTCAGGAAAAGGTCCATGATCTTTTTTATTGTCTTGCAATCCTCCAGACTGCCATTGCTAAACAGAATTATGTCGTCCACGAATAAAAGGTGGGTAACCCAGAGATTTTCAGCTGCTTCAATGCCTTTGAGGGTTCCTTGTCTTTTAGCATCATGGATCATAAGGCTGATGCCCTCTGCAGCTAATAGAAACAAAAGAGGAGAGAGCGGACAGCCTTGACGCAATCCGCGTTCAGGGTTGAAGAAGTTGGAAGCCGCTCCGTTAATCAAGACCGCTATGGAGGAGGAGGAAACACAACTCATAATCCATTTCACAAAGTCATACCTGAATCCCAGATGAGTTAGCAATAGCCTGAGGAACAGCCAGCTGATTCTGTCAAAAGCCTTTGACAAATCAATTTTCACAACAACTCCTTTCTTTTTCCTGATTTTGAGACTATGTAGTGTTTCTTGAGCAACTCCAACTGCTTCGTGGATTTGTCTGCCGTCGAGGAAGCCAAATTGCTCAGGGGAAATGTTTCGAGAGAGGAAGGGTTTTAATCTGGAAGCAATGACCTTCGCTATGATTTTGTAAACACAAGTGCACAAGGAAATAGGTCTGAAATCTGCAAAAGAGCATGGGAGGTCAGATTTAGGGATAAGAGCGAGAAAGGTGGAGTTGAAGGGTTGGAAAATAGATCCCCTGCGCCTAGACTCTTCAACCACTGCCACAAGCTCATCACCAATGTACTCAAAGAAGTGATGGAAGAATTCGACAGTCCAGCGGTCCGGACCTGGGCTTTTGTCCTTTTGCATGGATTTGAGAATGTCCTCAACCTCTGCCTTAGAAACAGGGGCCATGAGGGAATCATTTCCTTCCTCCTCGATGAACCTAGGGAAGAACTGAGCAACTCGAATGACTTCAGCGATAGTTGCTTCCTCTGGTTGTTTAAAGAGATTCTTAAAATAGGAGCTCCCTAAGGAAGCTAGCTCTTCAAAAGAGCGGGCCTTATCCCCATTGGCTTTTTCCATTTCCCAAATAGTGTTGGAATTTTTCCTGCCTTTAGCGTAGTTTTGGAAAAACTTAGTGTTGTCATCCCCCGCCTGCAACCAGATCGCTCTGCTTTTTAAACGCCAGCTTTCTTCCCTGTTCTGAAGAATCCGCTTCCTTTCCAACTCCAGATCTTTGAGTCTGGCCCGTGACTCAACAGTTCTGTAGCCAATACCTCCAGGATCTTCCAGCAGAGCTATTTCCGCCTTGACATTTTCCAGAGATTTTTCTTCATTTAGTTTCTTCTGGTGAGCCCACTTCTTGGAGGCAGCCTTCATTCTTGTGAGATTTTCCATGAACGCCTTGCCACGACTTTCATCTTCGTTGAGGGTATCATTAATCCAAGTGTTGTGGAAGAGGTTGATATAGGATGCGTCCTGAAGCCAGGAAGCATTGAATTTGAACGGAGTGCCTGGTTTTGGGAAGGCACCTTTCACCTCGAGGAAGACAGGAAAATGATCCGAGAGACCTCCATCTCCAACCCAGTGTCTGAAGGCCTGGAGATTTTCGGACAACGAATCACTAATAAGGAATTTGTCGATCTTCTTCCCGACCCAGTCGTCGCCTATTCTTCGGTTCCTCCATGACGGACGCATCTTAAGCGGAGTGACATCCACCAAGGGAGAGGAGGCCAGCTTAGATATGAAGAAATCCGTGAGAGGGTCAGGACGGGCTCTGACCCCCCAGGACTCTGACGTCCCCAAAGAAAAATTGAGATCTCCGCCGATTAGAAGGTTAGGGTGCGTCATAAACGACTTAGCAAAAAAGAGGGTCCAAAATTTTTCCCGATCCACCACTGGACCATAAACATTGATAATGAGGAAAGGAATGCATAGATCACTTGAGAAGAGTTCCACAGCCAGAATATTTTCCCATCCCCACGAAGTGATCTCTCTAAGAACCTTCGAATTGAAACCCAAGGCCACCCCTCCTGAGTGGCCATTGGCATCAAGAACATGAAAACTCCAGTTCGGAAGAATCTTGCTCAGACAGCCTGTGACTTCTTCCCCTTTTCCCAAAGTTTCTTGAAGAAAAATAATGTCAGGTTTATTGGACCTGACCAATTCCTTCAGAGCTAGCTTTTTGGGCTGGCTAGCTAGACCCCTATAGTTGTAGGATAAAATGATCATCGAAAACTCACTGAGGGTGTCCGCTTTGCTCTAAGCGCCCCTGGAATAGATAACTGCTTCCCATCTGCCATGTCTATGACTGCCTTCAACTGAGCCTTTGACAGGTCGGATTTCCTTCCTCTTTTGTTCCTCAGGCCAGAATTCTTCATATCCAGCTCCAATCCACTCGTAGCAAGCCCTTTTCCTATTCTAGTGGCCAAAGGTCTGAGGTTGTAAGGGGGCTCAGTACTTCGGACAGAAGGAGGGGCAGAGTAGACAGGCTCGAAAGGAGAAGAGGACGGCTGCAAGGGGGAGGGGATGGTCATAATAATGCTGTCAGAGGAGATTTGCCCCTTCCTCGGGTCCGTCAAGTCATCCGAATGCTGTCTTAGGGGACCAGCCTCACTGCAAGGCTTAGATAGGGTAGAAGAAAGACATACAGAGGAGGGAGGGGAAAAAAACAAAGACGCCTGATCCTCACCTACCAAATCAGGGAGTTGAGAGAGTCCCCAGGAGAACCTCTGACAAGTGTTTTGATCCTTTGCTGCTGACCCCGGCTGATCCTGGGAATCTTCCTTTCTTTGCTCCGAAACCAATCCCTTAGAAGATGCCGGGGGATCGTTTTCCGTTGATAGAGCCTCTGTTTCTTGAGGGAGCTCCATCTGATTTGTCTTCTGGGAGTTTCTGCTTCTCCTTTTCCCTCTGCATCGACGGTACCCAAGCGGACATTCCCGGGCCAGATGACCATATTGATGACAACGATGGCATCTGAAAGGGAGGTTTTCATAGTCCAAGACCTGAACGAACTCCAAACCACGATACTTCAGGTACATAGCGTCCGCCAAACCCCCCCTGGGGTTTAGACTAACTAAAATGCGGGCCACTCCCCATTCATGCGATCGGAGGTAAGATCTATCAATGTCAAGAAATTTCCCCAGAGAGTTGCCTATAGAGGTGAAGGCAGAATCGGTCCAGAAAGGCATAGGAAGACTCGGAAGTTTAACCCAAACTGGGGACTCCACCTCTTTTTCTTTCTGGGCATCGAACAGGGGCGTCCATCTTTTGAAGAAGATTGGCCTTTTACCGAAGCTCCAGTTTTTCCCCATCACCCAGTCAGCGTGCTCCTTTTGTTTAAAACTAATACAGAACCAACCTCTATCCAGGTTTTTGATATGTTCTGGTTGTCCCGGGGCATCTTTCCATTCCATCTGAGTCCACTCTTTTATGTAACCTACTGAGAACTTTCTTCCTCGGACTCTACCGACTAGTAAAGTTTCCGAGGCTTCCATAGCCTGGTCAATGAGGATGTCCACTCCAAACACACAGATAGGACGCTCCATTTTCAGTTTGATGGGGGTGATCTTTTTTCTCTTTCCGTCCCCACCGACCTTCCTGGCTTCTCCCGTTTCTGACTTCTTACTGGCGGGGGCAACTGCCTTATCTGCTTCATTCAGCACAGGATTGTTAGCATCAGAGACTCTGATTTCTTTTTCTTCCTCCTCAGCCGGCCTGTTTAACCCAGTGCCTGGTGAAAGAGGTGGACATCTCCCTAGAACCTCTTTTCCGATTTCTGACAGCTCCCTTCCCTTTTCTTTATTAGAGGTGTCTTTGGTCAAGATGGCAGCCGGGACTTCTGATGCAGGCTTTACAACAGTGGTCTGTTTCTGGCCTCCAGGTTTCAACCTTCCTCCTCCCATCTCCTTGTCAGGAGACCGATGGGACCATGATTTATTCGGGAAGAAATGTAAAAGGTTTTTCTCAGAGACTTCAAGACCCCAACAGGCGAGAAGGTCCTCTGGAGCTGGGTCTATATCGACGGTCTCAGTCGCTTGGGCCATTTCGCGATGAGCACCGCTTCCTGAGTCCACCGTTAATCTTCCATATCTTAGGTTCTAACACTTCACACTCTTTTAATTAAAAAACAAAGCTTCATGTGCCTTTGTTACACACAGGGGTTCTTTAAACAACTGTATATATCGCTTGCAATATCGTATTTGCAGGCATACCACCAGAAATCATAAATATATCCGCAGAAACAGCCCACCCATGTTCGAAGCCGGTTGCCCTACTACTTTTTTGGGATTGATGCAGAGAAAGATCAAAGAAAAACCCACCAAAAAATAAACGTCGACTTCCCTGCTTCCACAAAAAAAGAATGCTATTTGGCCCCTGCTAAAGACAATCTTCACTGTAAAGAAAACTAGCAGAAACCCACCATTGACGAGTTTCCAGAAACAGTTCACCGCCTTCGCTCCTCCTGGATGATTCAGCTAGCGCTTTGAAAGCACTAGTAAAGAAAACTAGTAGAAACCCACCATTGCTATTTGGCCCCTGCTAAAGACAATCTTCACTGTAAAGAAAACTAGCAGAAACCCGCCATTGACGAGTTTCCAGAAACAGTTCACCGCCTTCGCTCCTCCCTCACCAATATACTTGATGGTTACATGATCAGTGTGATTTTTTTTTTGATATCCAGTGATACAGTTCCTAAAAGTATTCAAAGAGCACACCACAACCATGAGTTCTTTTTCAGTGATTGTATAGTTATGTTTAGCCTTAGAAAGGTTCTTACTGATGAAATATATAACATAGGGCATTCTGTCTTCCACTTTTCCTAAGGCTGCTCCTATAGATTTATCTAATGCATCTATGTGGATATGAAAAAGGAAATTCCCAATTGGGACCCCCAAGGATGGGTGCAATGGTCAACTTCTCCTTAAGTACTTCAAAGGCCTCTTGAAATTTGTCTATCCAATAGAAGTATGAGTCTTTAGCAAGTAATCCAAACAAAGTGAAGCTCATTTAGTAAAGTCCTTAATGAACCTTCTATAATACCTAGCCAATCCAAAGAAGCTTCTAACATCCCTTTTTCTTAGGGGTAGGGACCCTTTTAATGATAACAACTTTGTTGGGGTCAACTTATATCCATCCCTTAGATATGGAATGGACCTTGCATTCATAAAAAAATCACATTTCTTAAGACTTAACGAAAGATTCATCTCAATGTATTTTTTTAAGACTTTACATAGATTAGAAAGAGCTTCTTGCACGTCACATCCATAAGGAGTCAAGTCATCCATGTATATCTAAATAGTTTCATGAACGAGGTCACCAAAGATACTCAAAACTTCACTCTGGAAGGTAGCTAGAGCATTACACAAAGTGAATGGAAGGAATATATAGGAAAAGTTACCCCAAGGACATGTGAATGTGGTTTGTCTTGGTCCTCAGGGCTGATCTCTATTTGGTTGTACCCACTAAATCCATCTAGGAAGGAAAATAATCTCTTCCCTGCAAGGCCATCTAGGACTTGGCCAATGAAAGGAAGAGTCTTTCTTTGTATCCTTGTTAATATCTCTATAATCAACACAAATCCTCCACTTCCCATTCTTTTGGGTGACTATGACAAGAGGGGACACCCACTCACTATTTGAGATGGGGTATATGAAACCTGCATCTAGTTGTTTTTGGAGTTCTTCTTTTACAATGTACTTAAGGGAGAGATTCATCCAACTCTAGGGTTGGCACACAGGTTTGTATCCTTCCTTGATGTAAACATGGTGAGTACAAATTGAGGGATGCACACATTTCATTTTCTTATAGTCCCAAGAAAAAACATTAAGGTGTTTCCTCAAGATAATGCATAATTATTTTACTTTCTCGGCTGGGAGATATGGGTTGATCTTTAGAGTTATGGATGGGTTAATTTCCACAAGCTTGGCATGATCTATATCAGGGTCAACAGAGAAAAAATAAGTCCATGGGTTTCCCTTAGATTGTTCCAAATATTCTTCCTCCAGTTCATCAATTAGCATGGCAGTGTGAGGTTGATTCTGTAAGATATGGTCAATAAGGTCATCTTCATCATGCTACCTACCTCCTACAACAGTGTCTAGTGTACAAATTGGGTAGAGGATGTCTAATAGAAGCCTTCTTCTTCCTTTTCCTTTATCCATAGGGAAATTCATGCTCATTAGAAGGTTGAACAGGGGGATACAGTATGAGCTACTTTGAGATATTTCCATTGTTCATGGTCATGTTCCCAACCCTACAACTAATGTAGGCATCAGAAATGGCCAACCAAGCTCTTTCTAGGATAATATGGTAACCATTAAACTTTGTTTTGGTTTGGAGGACAAGGAAATATGTGGATTACACCCAAGAGTCTACAAGCTGCATTATTATGGTGGTTTTCCTCAAAGCTCCTTGGAGGTTGAGACTGAGCATGGTTTATTTGGTAATAACATTTATTTCATCCCCAACTTAAATCAAGGTATTATGGACCATAATTATATCAATGTGCACATCCACCACTAGGCTACTAGGATACAAGTACATTGGGAAGATCACCCTCCCAAGCATTAGATCAGACAAGTGCCTACAACCTTTAGGCCTTGAAGAGAGGAACAAATTTCTGTTGCATGGTTTTCCTCACAGATAAAGAAAACTTCTATGGTTTTTAGTGGAAATTCATTTCTAGGATGCCTCTTGTTGCATCTAGGGAAAAAGATAGTCAATTCCATTTCTTCTTCCTCTTGCTTCCTTTTAATCAACATAGTGTCCATCTGTAGGAAAAAGCATGCAACATTTCACTCTTTAAATATTCCAACATGTTGGTGCATTAAGATGACTATTAAAAGCAACCTTAATACCTACATTAGTTATCAAGCCAGGGAAAGTCTGTTTAATTCAAGGGTGTTTAGAATTGTCTATGCAAGTGAATTCAAAGGCTAATTCATAATGAAATGATTTAGACACATTGCAATGATTAATATCTAATTCTTGAAGTTCAATCCAAAACAATTCTCAAAGAAATATTTAAAGTATTTTAAAATCTACTTTAATCTATTATGTAGAGGATTGAATTGGGATGCAAGTAAAAGGAATCACTCTTAGCAGATCTAACTAGTATAGACAATAATTCGTTCAGCATGAAGGAAAACTACAACAAATGAACAACAAGTAGCCATTCAGACATCTCATGGAAAGCAATCAACTGTAAGCTTAATATCTCTGGTAACACTACTCCAGAATGAAAAACAATCAAATACTTAAACTAACTTGATCAATTCGGTAAAGATTAACATGCAGATGTAAAACATAGCAAGATCTAGAATCTAGTTTGAATGACAAAAGCAAATCGTAATAATCAATACGCACATCAATTAGAATAATTCTAATTCCATGAACTAACAATAATAAATGATTGTAAGAGTAAACAAAAATAAATATGACATAATTAAAGCAGTAAATCTCCTATCGACCGGGCCAAACATCTCCAAAAAAAACTGCCAAAAGACACTCAAAATGCAATTATAGGTAAAACACAAACTTCTTCATTAAACTTGATAATAGAGTTACAAAGTCACAGTAATGAAAGTGCTCTGTGTAAAAAATGAATAGATACAATCTTAAAATTTATAACTAACTGTTCATTCACCTAGTGGCTTTATATAACCTAGGAAAGACAAATGGATAAAAGTGAATCCTCAGGATCAGAAGATCCTGAGGATTTCACAACCGACAATCTGATTTCATCACAAAATAGACTTGGTTCTCCTAGTCTTTCGTTGGCCTTCGTAATCGAGACATTATCCTCAAGGAAAATTTTAAGGATGGAAAATTTTCTTGAAGTTTAGAAACATTGGCGAATCTCACTAATCCCTAATATGAAAACTATAAATTTTTCAATGATATATTTGTAAAATTATTCAAATTTATGATGATTTATCATATAGCCACTATATAATGTTGGCGATTTTTAAGGTAAAATAATTTTATATTCTAAAATTTGGGCGAATCATCTTTTATAAAAATTGGAAATTGGCGAATCGTTTTTTGGAAAAATCATGGAAAATTAGCCCACTGGGCGAACATTAGCCCCTAAAATTTTCCATGATTATCCTTTTTCCTTTCTTGGTTGATGCTGTTTTATCATTTCAACATCAATCATTAAATTCATGTTCCTGCATATAAAGATAACGAAAGTTATTTTTTCATGCCCATATTTACCCAATTCATTAATGGTCAATTTTATTCAGCTTCTACAATTGTTTCTTCTATATTTATTCCTAAAACGAAGATAAGCACATAAAGACAAATGATTAATTAAGCTAATATGAGGATAGAACATACCTTTTCCACGAGCCAACATACTCCCCTACTTACCTTTTTGTATGTCCTCATGCAATAAGATGATTGAGGTCAATTGTGTCAAAGAATAAGCAGGATAAATTTCTTCCTTATATAGCCTAAAATAATTTTTATGTTTAAGAATTGCAAAATCCTAGTTTACACGGTAATCTGGAAAATTCATAATCACTATAATACTCATTAGGAGGGTACCAGATAATAGGACATCTGTAGCGGCACCCTATCTAGTCAGGGCCCATGCTTAGGACCATATTGTTGTATCTGTGTAAGCGAGTAGAGGCAACTTTGAAATTTATATACCCAAATGGCTCTTTGTTCCTCACATTGTTAGGGGAAGCTTCCCATCCTTGTCTTGCTACTAACAAAGATTCCTCCTTAATTTCCTAAAAGTATTCCTTTCCTACCTGTATGATATATGTATGGAGTGGTCCTAATTGAGCCACGACTCTTGTTCATTTCATGAACTATTTATGATGGATAGAAAGATGTAGGGGTTTCGTGGGTTCTCCCTTGATCCATAAATCTATACCATATTCCATTTTTTGAAAAGTGTTATAGGCTTTAGCCCATTTAATTTGATTGGTAGCAAAAGAGAGAAAAGCTTGAAATTGAATATCCCCAATGAAGGGCCCAGGATTACTATCTAGTTCATCCTCCAAGAAATAATTGTGCATGTATAATTCACATAAAGTGTTATACCTGTTCATTTTGTTCCTTAAAACATTTGACAAAGTCTGGAGTGGTCTTGAATTTCACTAACTTACCAACCTTGATGGCTTTAACTTTCAGTAAGAAGTATCTTTCTAACAAGAATAACTCATAATTGGTGGCAGATGATCGACAAGACAAAGCATCAGAGTAAAGAGAACAGATAGTTTCATTTTTCTCCTTGGCCTTTTGCAGCTTGGCTTGTACTCTCTCTACTTTCTTCTACTCATCTTTGTAGTTGGTGAAAGTCTTGTCTTCTATTATAGTAAGTGCCTCGAAATTCTTCCACGGCTCCTGGTTTACTTGTAACGACACTACTTATTCCTTATGTTGAGCCAACTCATGCTGAGTCTTTATTAATTCATTATGTAATTTCATGATAACAAATTCCCTTAGCAGAGGAACGTACTGAGGTGTTTCCTCTGTCTGAGTTTCATCATCATGTGTTATCATTGAATCAGTTTGAACAACAGCTTCAGTCTCTTCTCAGGACATACAACAACCTTCTTGGGTATTTCCTTCAAAATCAATTTGAACAACAACTTCAATTGTTCCTTGGGGCATACATTAGTCTTCTTGAGTATTCTCCTCACAATTGGTTTGGACAACAACATCTGTAGTGGGAAAGTTTGTTTGGGTTTCCATTGAGAAAATGCAAGGACCTTCAGTCTGAGTCTCAATATTCTTCAAAGGACATTGCTTTGTTTGGGTCCCTTTTGAAAAAACACACGGACTCTCAGTCTGGGTTTCAATATCTTCTAAAGAACAATGTTCTATTTGAGTCCCTACAATTTCCAATTCCACTTTCAGTTTCCGGACCCTAACTGCTTCCTATAACCATTCTCTCAGTTGCTTAAATTTTTTCTTCTGCGTCCTGTACTTCTTAAGTAGCTTCCTTTATCTATCCTTATATGTTTTCTTCATTGTGGGGTTTTTGATCAGAGGTGGCACAACTGTGTTTATTTCAATTTCAGAAGGAGCTATGCCAATATTAGGATGAGGTTCCAATGGAATAATGTCTCGCGATGGATTCTCATCTTCCAGGTCTTTTTCTACATAGGATTCTCTCTCAGGGGATTCCAATGGAATGGTATCTCCTGAGTGATTGTCATTTTCAGGGTCTTCTTCTGCATGGGCTTCATCCTCTGGGGGATTCATTAAGGCAATATCCCCTAGTTTATTTTCATCCTCGAGGGTTTCTTCTGTAGGGGTTTCCTTCGTTGGGGATTCCAATGGAACAGTAACCTCTGGTTGATTTCCATCCCCAAGGGTTTCCTCTGCATGGGCCTCTTTCTCAAGGGGCTCATTCATAGAAGGAACTGATTCCATTTGACCCTCCAAATTATCAACAAATGTCCAAGTTTTAGCATGGCCAGAACTGCCAACAGAGGCAGACTAGTCAAGGGCATGATTTTTCCCTTCTAAGTTTCCAGATGGCTCCCTTTCTTCACAGTATGTCCCCATACTATCCAATACTCAAGCCACTTCTTCCTCATATTCTTGCAAAAAATCATCTTACGAACTTGGAGAGGGCATGTGAGATCGCATTGCTTCTTCTGTTGGGATTGGGGTGTGTTGCTGTGATTTTATCCTCACATAGTGCCTACTCTTTACTGGGACAGAGGCCAAACAAGGATTCCTTCTTTTTCTTGTCCTTTTCGGACCTGTTACTCTTACCCCCTGCTGTTTAGTCTCTGGGTTTTCTTCTGGTGAGGTTAAAGCTAGGTTTACAAGGTTATCCCAGGTTAATTGCTGTTGGGCCAGTCCATGAATGATGATTAACTTGATCAGACCATGATGGTTGATGACAGAATGTGGGTCCTTAGCCTTCCTGACCTGACTAGAAACATCATGCAATAAAGAATTTAAATAAAATGGAAAATTAACTGTAATTTTCTGCTTCAGATTAACTAACAGTTTGAGTTGTCAAGGTTTTACCACATATTGATGTCCATCACAAGTGAAATACCTCTAAAGAATGGTCGTCAATTCCTGCCATGGTTGCTTTAAAGTAGTGGGGTGAATCCCTTTGCCTTTGCGTACCAATTGTTCATCTGCGTCTTGGAATACTGCGACTGTGTCCTACAGAAGAACATGCTTATCAGTCCATCTTGTGCCTTCTGCTGGAATTTCAGAGACTTCAACTATAATTGATTTAGAAACTGTTATGTTTCTACCCTTCCCCATCGTGCATCCATTCTATATATTTTGCAAAAATTCAAGTGTTATCGCCTCATGGAATCACTGTAATTTGGTCAGGTATTGAAGCCAGCTAGTGTGCTCAAGGATTTCGCGAGCCTATTCTAATAATTGGAGTACTATAGGTTCACTGCGGATGGCTTTTCCTCCCATGCGCTCTTCTCACAATTTCACAGTTTGGAACAACATCATAAACTGTATACAAAACATTAAAGTCATTAAAAGAGCAGTGACATTGTTTTAGAATTAATATTAAAGGAAACTGTGTTGTTTGTCTCATCATCAGTTTTTGGAATAGCTTAATAATTAATTCGCATGCTATCCATAATTATTACCTTCCCCCCTCCAATCAGAAAACAGTTTAATAATTATTATGCACGCGCATTCATAATGCAGTCCTCCCCCCCTCCAATTAGAAAGAATTTTAATAATCGTTACACATGCTATCCATAATGCAAATCGTTCCCCCTCCAATAAGAAAAAGGGCATCCACACCCACAAAGCATGGGAAAAAGGGAAAGGGCGTCTGGAATTCATAAATGCAGCCGGACAATAATCAAAGTAGTGTAAATACGACAAAAACAATCAGAGCAGTACATGTCAAAAGATTTGAAGTTCCCGTAAAAGGAATAAAACAAAGACTAGATCATTATGTGAAGAGATATTTGCCTTAGGTGGAAAAGGTGATGAATGCATGACCGACGATAAATGCTAATGACTGTTGGTATCAATCGATCAAACAATAATGATATAATGCATATAAATATATAGTGTACCATGCATGTTCGTTAATTTATTTATAAATGTTGTTCAAATGGTAAATTCACCTTTAGAAATGAGCCAATAGGAAATAATAGGATAAGGAATATTTGGCAATGTAACATAGCACTTGAATACCACAAGCAGAGACACTACTACCAGCAGGCGTTCATAGCCTCGACATGGTTTCTTTTTAACCCTAAAATTGAGCTAGAGTCCTCCTTTTAGTATTTAGATGATTTTCCTTTTCATTTCTATAAAGAGACCACTATGTTGGCATGGTGAAAGTTAATCATAGTGCCATTCACTAGGATATAACAAAGTGATCAGGCCGGTTCATGATGAGACCTCCTGCCCTTCTGATAGTTTTGACTATTAAGAAGGTCATTACCCTGGTGTGGTGGCCATAATGGAATGTCATTTTTTACACCCTTATGATCATGGTAGGCTAGCTTGTGCTGAGACCCCTATCCTCTTTAAGAAGATGTGTGTTGCATTTTCATATTTTCATATTTTCTTATTTTCATATTTTTATTGTAAAGGGAGGGAGGCTCTTTTACTCCTTAAGAGTCAGGGATGGCGTGAGAAGTAAAAAAAATGCCAATGAAAGTTATTCTTTTATCCCTATATCATCATACCAAAGGTAACTATCAATTGAAAGTGTGAAAGATAAACCAACATGGTATTAATATAGTAAATCATTTTATGATGTGTCCAAAGAGAAGATATTCAACCAATCATTATATAGATGAACCATGTCAATTTCAGAATAAAGATAACCATCAAAGGTTTTATAAGTGATAATGGTATTAATTTTACTGTTTTTCTTTTATCTCAGGTACAATTCCAAATCCAAACAGATGGTTTTACTAAAAAACATGGGAGATAAAAATGGCAATTTGATAAAAGAATGACTGGCGATGGAACAACAAAAAGAAATCACAACTGTTCATTCTACGAAACAATAGTTGTTCAATTGATTGGACAACAATTGTTCAATCGATTGAACAACAAACACACAAAAGAAATCAGTGTTGTTCAACTGATTGAACAACAAAAACGTGAAAAGAAATTGGTGATGTTCAATTAATTGAACAACAAAACATGCGGAAATAAATCGGTGATGTTCAATTGATTGAACAACAAAACACCTAAAAAGAAATCGGTGTTGTTCAATTGATTGAACAAAAAAACACACGAAAATAAATCCATGTTGTTCAATTGATTGAACAACAAAACACATGAAAAGAAATCGGTGTTGTTCAATTGATGAACAACAAAATATGCAAAAGAGAAAAACTGGAGTTGTTCCTTTGTTTGAACAACAACTGTTCAATTCACTGAACAACAACTGTTCAATTGATTGGTCATCAATTATTAAACATACCCTAAAAAAACAAGAGAAATCCTCGTATTTACATAGTGATGCCTAAACTAAATTGCAACCAACCGTAAAAAGAATATATACATTATTTCCAGATGAAGAAAGATAATTTTTTATGAAAGTAAAGCTGCCTGGTCATCACACCCTGCACCTAAAATTTTCATAGTGGGATCATAACGTACCTGTTAGAAAAAAGACTCTTTGGTGAGTGGTTTATGATAAAGACGCACCCAATGTCCATTCCCTCGGAAAGAATGGCCAGACTCATCAATGGTAGTCAAAGTGAGAGTGTCATTGTTGTGTACCTCTTGAATTTCATAAGGGCCAAGCAACCTAGTTTGTAACTTGCCCTGAAAGTATTGGAATCTGTTATCATAGAGGAGCGCCCAGTCTCCTTTAGAAAATGTCTTTTTTTTAATAAGATTGTCATGCCACTTTTCCCTTTGTTGTTGAATAATTGCGGTGCACTGTGGAGAAAGTAGCCAAGCCTCATCCAATTCATTTATTTGTTGAATTAGTTTAGTTTGGGCCTCCGTCATATCAAATCCCACTTCCTGGGTTTTTATGAGGGTCTTTATTTCAATTCAATAGGAAATATAGGTTCTTTTCCAAATACAAGTTGGTACGAAGAATATCCAGTAGTATTTCGCCAAGTTGTGTGATAGGCCCACAAGGCCTCTAGCAGTCTAGCAACCCAGTCTCACCGATGTGTCGAAACTATCTTGGTTAGAATTGCTTTGATGACCTTATTGGTGATTTCAACCTGCCCATTTTCCTATGGGTGACACAGGGAAGTGACTCTATATGTGATGTGGTGGTTCCGTAGAGTAGATGTAATCTTATGTCCTACAAATTTCCCCCCTCCATCTGTTATCACTTCCCTAGGTAAACCATGCCACATAAATAACCCAAAAAGGAAATTAATTACATCTTCTTTTGTGGATCTTGGTAAATCTATTGTTTCTACCCACTTTGTTACATAGTATGTAGCAACTAGTATGTAGGCCTTTTGGTTTGATGGCAGATGAAATGGACCAACAAAATCCAATCCCCATCGTTCGAAAGGTTCTATTACCAATTGGGGCTGTAGCGACATTTTGTTAGATTGACAAGAAGGCCCATCCTTTGATAGCTATCACAAGCCTGGACATATTTCTTAGTGTATTTAAAAATAGTGGGCCAATAATAGCCCATATCTAGTACCTTATGCCCAATTCTGCGATCTGTGAAGCGTCCTCCACAAGGCTCGTCATAGCAAGCCTTCAGGATGTTGTAGATTTCATCTTCACGAATGCATCTGCGTATGCACATATCAGACCCTTTATGAAAAAGGTGTCCACCAATCCAAGAAAATTAGGCGCTACGCTGAACAATCTATTTCATTTCCTTTGCTGTCAAGTGTTTAGGCAACTTTCCTACTGCCAGATAGTTTTATACATCTACATACCATGGCATTTTAACTGCTGTGACAAAAAAATGTTCGTTTGGAAACTGGTCATCTATTGCCAACAGATCATTTATATTTGGAACCCGAGACAGAAAATTTGCTACTGGGTTTTCCTTCCCTAGATGGTCTTTAATGGTGATATCAAACTCCTACAAAAGTAACAGCTAATGAGTCACTCGACCATTTGTAATGGGTTTGTTAGCTAAGTATCTAATGGCAGAATGATAGCCAATTATATAATGTCTAAATTCATTTATGGCATAAATGAAAACTAAGAATTCTTTTTCTATTACTATATAATTAATTTCAGCAGCAATAAGATTTTTTTTGATATAATAAATAGCACAAGTATCTATGTCCTCCTCTTGGCTGAGGAAAGTGCCTATTATTGCATGTGACGCGTCCGTAGAGATCTGAACGGGCATCTCCGAGTTGGGTCCATGCAATACTAGTGCTATCGAAACTAATTTCTTCAAATATGCAAAAGTTGTGTCACATTTATCAGACCATTTAAAGTCAACATTTCCTGTTAAAGCATACAAAGCTGTAGCAATTTGTGAATTTTTTTTATAAACCTGTGATAATAACCTGCGTATCCAAGGAAGCTACGCACCTCCATCTGAGTACATGGTGTAGGTATTAGGAGAATTACCTATATCTTTGTTGGATCTACCTATATCCTAGCTACAGAAATGTAGTGTTGAGGATTACACCTTCCATCATCATCATGTGACACTTGAAATTACTTAAACATGTCCTGGTGGCAAGGCATCATTCCAAAACATTCTCTAATGTCTGTAGTGCTTGATCAAAGTCGTCCCCATATGGGGTAACGTCATCCATGTAAATTCAAGTCCTTCATTTATCAGATCAACAAAAACACTGAGTATGGCCCTCTGAAACGTAGCTAGGGCATTGCATAAGCCAAACAGTAACACTCCGTAAGAGAATGTACCCCACGGGCAGGTAAAGGTGGTTTTGTCTTGGTCTTGAGGGGTGATTTGGATCTGATTGTAGCCACTGAAGCCATCCAGAAAGGAAAATAATTGTTTTCCTGCCAATGTATCAAGGACATGATCAATAAATGGAAGGGGGAAGTGATCTTTCTGCGTGGCTTTATCCAATTCCCGATAATCCACATAGATACGCCATTTCCCATTTTTCTTGGGAACAACTACCAATGGAGAGACCCACTTGCTATCTGAAATGGGATAAATAAAATTCACATCTAGCAACATCTGTAGCTCTTCTTTTACAATATCTTTGAGATGCGAATTCAATCTCCATTGAGGTTTCCAGATAGGATGAGCATCCTTTTCGGTGTAGATATGATGCGTACATAATTGTGGGTCTATGCCCTTCATGTCTGGATAGTCCCAAGCATAATACCCTTTGTATTTTTGCAGAACTTGAATGAGCTTTTGCTGTTGGTCATTTTCCACACTATCATTAATGTTCAAAATCTTTCCTGGCTCAATTTCAACAAGCTTTCTGTTATGAACGACAGTTTTCTGGATTTGTTGATCATCAATATATTTCAAAGGGTATTCCAAGGCTTCATTTTCAATGATTTCTTTTAACTTTTGACATTTGAAATTATTTATAGTGGCTGGTTGATTAATAAATTTATTGATCATACCATCTTCAGTCTGATCCTTGAATTCAAGTGCCTCTTCTACTGTAAGTGGTGAACGAATACTTTCTTCCAGATATGTGGATGGTTATTTATGTATTTTCACAATGGGCAGACTTGGTTTGGCAGGAGGGTATAGAACCAAAATTTTCACAACATCCCCCTTAGTAATGGTCATGCTGCCCTCATAACAACCTATGTAAGCATCAGTTATTTCCAGCCAAGGTTGGCCCAAAATTAAAGGGTGCCCATCTAATCGACTTTTTGGGTTTATGACAAGAAAATCCACTAGGTACTCCCATGAATCAACAAAAACTGTAATGTCTTGTAAAGTTCCCTTTGGTCTTACCACCGAATGATCAATGAGTTCTAGCATGGTGGTGGTTGGTTCCAGAGCTGTGATACCAAGTGTCTTACAAGTTTTTGCGGTTAAGATATTAATGGCTACACCCAAGTCGACTAGTGTATTTGGAAAGACGTAACCATATATTTGGACTATAACTATGGGATTTCCAGGATCTTCATATTTTATTGGTGTTTCCTCGGCCAAGAGTAAATCAGAAAAGATCCCTACAACATGAATAGTGGGTGGAGCTTTTACTTTCCTCACAAGGTTTTTTCACACATAGTTCTTTAATTGTTTTAGCATAAATAGGACTATCTTGGATGGCCTGGAGGAGAGGAATATTAATGAAAAGATTTTTCAGTTCCCATGCGACATCAAAGTTTGGATAAACAACTGGTTTAGGTATTGTTAATCTTTCAGGGAATGGGGGAGAAATAACTATGAGTTTTTCAACATCTTTATGCTCAATTGTGTCTTCTCCTTGTTTTATTTTTGTGTCAGTCATAGTCGATGGTGGTTGGTCTCTGTCTTCCTCAGGAGTGATAGTGCATCCCGACCATAGTCTAATTTCATTGCATTCTTTTTGTTTGGTCTCATAGTCTAAGTTTTCAACAATTTTCACCAGCTGAACTGATCTGTTATTGGGTTTGGATTCAGTTGGGCTGGTAGTTGGGGACATAGAAGGGGCTGAGGATTTTACTATAATGGATATGGGGTTGATAATGTAGGTTGGGGTTGAGGACTTGTCCCCATCGACGTATTATTTATCCCTAGAGGTCGCTGCCGATTCGGAGACCAGTTCGAATTTTGTGAAGTGGAGGCAGGCCACTGGGATGGGTATGGATTACTTTGCCAAAAAGGAGTAAAAGGAGAATTCGGCCAACCATTACCCAGAAAGGACTGAGTTGGCCAAGGTGACATAGGAAATGGTTGGGATTGCCAATTCAAGAAAGGTGATTGACCTTGCCACGTTGTTCCAGAATTCTGCTGCTGATTAAATAGAGAAGAAGGGAAGAACTAAGATGGGTCTTGTGACATACCTTTGGGTCAGCCTTTCCATTGTCGATGTTGGTTCATTAGGTATACTAGTTTTGTCTCTTCTTTTGCTTCTTTAAAAACTTCTTTCAACCCTAGAAGTGATGGACACTTCTCAGTGGCATGGTCCTTGGTGCAGATAGTGCATGTTTGGGCCATGTCTAATGGACACTCCTACTGACTGTGTTTCTTTCGGTAGCGTGGGAAAAAAACAGCCAAGTTCTATTATGTTAAGGCTTGTTTCTATTTGGCTTGCAGGACGTCCAACTACATTGTAAGGGTGCCCAGGATGTCTATCTTGAAGTCATCCAAGAGGTTGCTAATTTCCATTCTTGTTACACCTCCATTGTGGGGTTTTATTCCTCTAGTCATAAGATCTCAGCTCCCTGACCCGATGCGTGTGCTACCTCGCGAACACCTGATACACAAGTGAATGATTTTATCATAATCCTCTTGAGAAATGTCTCCCTTCCCCATAAAATTTAAAGTTTCTATCCATTCATATTTTATTCCTTTAATTAAGATGGATTCCAGGACTTCTTTTGGTAATGTGGAGTGAGGGGATCTCTGTAAATTGTAGTCAAACCATTTGACATATTCCTCTAGAGTTTCATTATCCTTTGTAGACATCTTAAAGATTTAATCTTTTAATTCCCTATTCCTACGATAGTCCTGATATTTTGTGAGAAAAGAAGTTTTCAAGTCATCCCAAGAGTTAATAATGTGTCCACCTAAACCCATGAACCACCTCAAAGCTACTCCTTTTAGGGTAGAAGGGAACAACTTCAGTTTCTGAGGACTAGTGGTATAATTGTATCCTCTACACAGGATGTCAAACTCAAATAAGAAAGCATCTAGATCCTCTATGGTCATCCCATGAAAGGTTGGGATGTTTTGCAAGGGAATATCTTTCATCGAGGCATTGGATACTGGGTCGACTATTGGGTATTCCAATGTCGAGGTCTAACCTTGATGTACTTGGTTCGCGCATTTGATCGAAAAATGTGTCAATATCCTTTGGGGATTTCAAGGGATGCTATCTAAGTATGTGGAGTATTCTCAACCCGAGGTGGTTTTGCGCACTTCCCAGATCTAGGATCACAGGAGATCTTATTTTAGATAATTGTGTCTCTGCCTTAGTGATTCCACTGGTTTCTCCCTCTCCTTCTCTTAGATTGCATGATTTTCCCTCTTGTAAAGGATCGGAATACAAATTTTCTGTAACCTCAAAGCTCTGTTTAGATCCTCCAATTTGGCTATGAATCTTAGCGTAGGCTGCAGATGGTGAGCCTGCTGCCTGAGGGATTACAGTAGGGATTTTTCCAGATATAGTCTGGGGTCCTACGGATGCCTAAGATTCTACTTTTCTTATGATTTCCTCTATAAAAGTTGATATCCCAAGGTTCACCAATCCCTTGGGTTTTGCAGATTTAGGTGGGGGGTTCTAATCTTTTTCTATCTTTTTATTCCTAGTCATTCATAAAAAAACCCCTACTCCTATTAACCTCTATGCATTCATTGAAAAGCGGGCTGATGAGCAAGCACTTTACTTATTGGTTACGCAGGTTATTACCTCCCATTTTTAAAACTCAATTCTTTTACAACAAAATATAAATTACTTAAATCACTTTGAAACACTCTCCTCAGAAATGACACCAAAATGTTGGTGCATTGAGATGGCTATTAAAAGAAACCTTAGTACCTACATTATTTATCAAACCAAGGAAGGTATGTTTATTTCAAGAGCGTTCAACATTGTTTATGCAAGTGAATTCAGAGGCTAATTCATAATGAAATGATTTATAATCATTGCAATGATTAATATCTAATTCTCGAATTTCAATCCAAAACAATTCTAAAAGAAATCCTTAAAGCATTTTCAAATCTACTTTAATCTATTATGCAGAGGACTGAATTGGGATGCAAGTAAAAAGAATCACTCTTAGTAGATCTAACTAGTCAAGACAATAATTTGTTCAGCATGAAGGAAAGCTATAGAAAATGAACAACAAGTAACTATTAAAACATCTCACGAAAAGAAATCAACTGTAATCTTAAGGTCTCTCGTAACACTACCTCAGAATGAACAACAATCAAATACTTAAACTAACTTGATCAATTCGGTAAAGATTAACACGTAGATGTAAAACACACCAAGATCTAGAATCTAATTTGAATGGCAAAAGCAAATTGTAATAATCAATACTCACATCAATCAGAATAATTCTAATTTCATGAACTAACAGTAATAAATGATTGTAAGAGTAAACAAAAATAAATATGACGCAATTAAAGTAGTAAATATCCTATCAACCGGGCCCAAAGTCTCCATAAGTCACTATCAAAAGACACTCAAAATGCGATTATAGGTAAAACACAATATTCTTCATTAAACTTGATAATAGAGTTACATCGTCACAGTAATGAAAGTGCTCTATGTCAAAAATGAATAGTTACAATGTTGAAATTTCTAACTAATTGTTCATTTCACCTGGTGGCTTTATATAACCTAGGAAGGACAAACTAATAAAAGCGAATCCTTAGGATCATGAGATCCTGAGGATCTCGCAACTGACAATCTGATTTCATCACATAATAGACTTGGTTCTCCTAGTCTTCCGCTGGCCTTCGTAATCGAGACACTGTCCTTCTTCCTTTCTTGGTTGTTGATGTTTTGTTGTTTGAACAACAATCGTTCAATTCATGTTCATGCATATAAAGATAGCGAAAGTTAGTTTTTCATGCCCAGATTTACCCAATTCATAAATGATCGATTTTATCCAGCTTCTACAATTGTTTATTCTATATTTATTCCTAAAACGAAGATAAACACATAAAGACAAATGATTAATTAAGCTAATATGAGGATAAAACATACATTTTCCATGACCCAACACAACATGCTCCCTATCTCATGTTTGGTGGTTGAGGTTTAGGAAGAGGAGTTAGTGAAGCGCTGGTTGGACCTTCCATTTTTCCAAACAACCTTAGAATGGCTCTTGAACATTATCTTGATGTCATCATAGGTCAGCTAGTAAGTGTATCCTCCAGACAACATATTTAGGGTCTCCATTACATCCTCCCTGATCCCTCGGATAAGTACTAGCTTGAGTGACTCAAGGTGAAGGGTACATTTAGCCCTTCTATAGTTGAGTTAGAATCTTTCCTCATAGTCCTTTAACTATTCATCTCGCCTTGGGGTCATCCGCAAGTTTTCCTCTTTTGTCTCTTTAGACATGCAGTTATCCATGTACTTCTCATTAAAGGCATGTTACATTTGTGCCCAGGTAATTATATTTCCTCTAGGTAAGCCCATAAACCAGCGCTAGGTTGCATCTTTAAGGTCAAATAGAAACAACTTCAACTTTTGTTCATCAAACGTATAGACATAGGTCATATAGACAACAACAAACTCAAACATGAGTGTGTCAAAGTCCTTAGAGGTTAGGCCATGGAATGTTTGAAGGGTAGTAGGGTTGATATTCTTCATCCTAACCTCCCCATTAGTATCTTGTATGGGAAAGAACTAATTTTTTATATTTTCAGCCATGTCTTGGATAGTTGATATAGGCTTTGCCTCCCCTAGGGGTCTTTCAAAGGCTTTAGGGTGCTCACTCAAAGGATTGTCTAAATCCCATGTGGTCAGAGAAGGAAGTTCACATCCATCAAAGAAGAATGATGGTTGGCTACATAAAGGGGTGGGTGTTTTTGGTAGGAATTTCCCTTGATTATCCCTACTCCTAGGAGGCATGAAAAAACTAGCTATATTTTTTTGAATTTTTCCTTCTTTTTTTTGTAGTTTTCAAATCAATAGTACTATGAAAAAAAAAAAAAAAAAAAACAAAAAACAATAACAAAAACAAAAAAACAAAAACAAAAACAAAAAACAAAAAACAAAAAACAAAAACAAAAAACGAAAAACAAAAAACAAAAAACAAAAAACAAAAAACAAAAAACAAAAAACAAAAAACAAAAAACAAAACAAAAAAACTTCTAAGTAGAAACAAAATCTACTTGGACATCTCCCCTGAAACGGATCCAAAAATTGACAAGCCTCAATATCTCAACAAGAATGTTGAGACTCCTAAGGCTACCATCTTTAATTATCAACTTGGGGTTTGTACAAACTATAGGTTAATCTCTACTCATGTCACCTTCAGTCATTGAATTAAATCAAGATATGCAGAGTCCACTCCTCCAACTAGCTTACAAAGAGAACTTGCATGAAAAGACAAGAGAATAATCTAATTTCAGGAAGGTAAACATCATCCTAAGGTAGACCAAAAATGAACCTTTTATTAACATAAAATTGAGTTTAAAAATAGCATATCAAAATGGAAATAATAGCCTCAAGTAATTGGCTCTCAATATCTCTTCCTAGCTTGTTATAGACATATTTGGGCACTGCAAACCCAACCACATATGTCCATAAAACAAGGGCTTCTGAGTCCCTAAAAGTGTTGTTTCATGCCCTAAAGGAACAAGGTCAGCTGATTACATCATCTCCCTGAAGTTCTCCACAGAAAATTGCTGAGAACTGGTCAAAACTGGACCATACAAACTGCTTAGTGCAAAGGGTGCGATGCATCTCACTTGCTCAGGGTAAAAGGTGCGATGCATACTGGAAATTCCTTGTATAGGGTGTGATGGGTGAGAGTAGACAAATGGAAAAGACAGTTTGCAAGGTGGATGATCATGAAATCTTCCAGAAACTTCTCCTGCGACACTTGCCTCTCTGAATTCGCCCAGGGATGAGTAAGAGATCATCAATCTCCGAGTGGAATCAAGGACTATCAGAGAGAGGACACTAATCAAAATCCCAAAAGTTGACTCACCCCCCTAAAATCATCTATATATGGATCCCTCATCCCAGAGATCCAGGGGCTGGAATCTTGTATCTTGTAAGGAAGTGTTGTTGGTTTCCTGGTGGAATATCATAGTGTTGGGTGATCTAAGCTTTTCATGAGGTGAAGAAGGGCTTTCATGCTGGGAGGATGACACTGGGTCAGATCAATGGGTTGTAATCCTCTCTTCTAATTTCTCTATCAATAAAGCTATTCAAGTTTTCCTCCACATTCTTGTATGTTTGCTAATATATGCATGTATCTGGTCAATATATATCTGGTCCTATATTGTTTACGATTGTAGATCTCTGCACTTTGAAGGTATTATGCTGCTTTGAATTTATAGGTACTCTTTGAAGCGGAGTGGTTAAGGGAAGAGCGGAAAATATCTGTCAAAGGGGAGAAGGAACAAGTAGAGAACCAAGCGAAAGATCGAGGTTGGTATTCTTTGCTCCTCTCCTATCTACTTCTCGTAAAGGAAAGCGAAAGTAACTTTAATATGTTTGTTTCTAAGATAGCTACCCGTCTTAGTGGGACTAGCAGCTTTGCATAGACACTATATTTCTCGATAACAAAATGGCAACTCCATTGGGGACATAGTAGCTTGTTTGCTAGTCTATATTTGTTTGCTTTATAAACTTACAGACGGAGCCTGAAGTCAAGCTAGCTAGCCTTCGAATTGCATTTTCTATGCAAGTGCAAAGTAGATCAATGTTGCTTCATTCTATCTCCGGGTTTTGTTTATAAACTGAAAAATTGATTTTCAAACATCCTAATTGCCCTAGTGGTGGCTCAAGTAGCCTCATTATATCAGCCCCTGTGATTTATATTTACTGACTATCATTTGCTCAGCCTAAATCCCTGAACTGAGCTGCAAACTGTGACCCAGAACCAAGTTGAAGTCTCGTCTCTAGACCATCACACCTTCTCCTCTTGGGAATCTGGATGCATTGCACCTCCCATGTGCAGTAGGTGAGATGCATCGCACTTTCCTGTGTCACAGGTGCAATGATCAGATAAGACCTCTTCTCCTTCCATATTTTGGTTTTTTGTTCACTCTCTTCCGCTCTATTAAGGAGTTTTGCTGTTTGTGATCAGTATACCTCTGTGGAAACTCCCTTCCTTTGCATGATTCAACCTCCATAGTACAAATAAATGTAAATGTTTTTATGTATTGTTCGCCATTTACGATTCTCTTTTACAAAGAAGTAGCGTAATCAAGCTGTCGTCTTTTGATTTGGAAGTGTCGCAAGTGTTGTTTTCAGTCAAAGAAAAGAATCCTATTGTTTTTTATGGTCGATTACACTGTTACTATTGTATTTTATTTGAATTAATAGTTTTCCGAGTGTTGAAAGCAATTTTCAGTTCAAAATCGCAAAGTGTCGTCATTATCTTTCTTTCGTTTTTTGAAAAGAAAATCGTTAGTATTGTCGCTTGAAATGATTCAAATTTGTACTTAGCATTCTTTTTGTCATTCACACATTAAGAAAGCAAAAACAAATACATGCATGTGCATTTTAATTTAGACTTCTTGTTGGTTTGATTTAGGACAGTGCATCTAGTGTGTGCTCTCTACTCTATGTTGAAAAGAATCTTGTTTCTCTTTCCTTAGTAGCTAGGATTTTCATTGCAAAAAGAAGATTAAACGATTTGTTTATCATCTTAGATTGCATTTTAGGAATTGTATATCTACATCACGCGGTGAACATGAAAGGAAAACTTCTTAAGAAAGATCAACTTTAAAATAAATTCAATGAACATAAAAACGCTTTGGAACCTAACGCACAACATTTAGAAGTCTAGGCTAGAGACGTATTCTGGCGTCGTAAATCCTGGTAACTATCGCTTTCATTGTTGGTTGGGTGATTCCTCCTCTTTGAGACGACAAGTGCCAGTATGGACTTGTGCTCCCACGTATCGTCGAGTATATATTGGGAGACCATAATAGGCTATATCCTTTATCCTTAGGAAGCTGTGTTTGCCGCCCTATCGATCGCAATGCACTGAACACAGCATTCAGGAAGATTGACTGCCATACCGTAAAAAGTATTCTATAGTTTTGTGATTGGTTTGGTAATCCCTTTATCTATATTTCCAGAGTAGTCTCTTTAGTTCCTTTTCAGACTCCTTAAAGGAAAAGGTCCATCTGAGCACTTGTCACTTTAGGTTCATTAAAAATCAAAGGCGAATAGAGTCATCTTTAGCTTTTTCTCGACTCTTAAAAATTGAAAAAGAAAGTTGTGTCAAAGCGTCTAAAATTCATTTAATTCAGAATCATTTTTACCTTATTTTGAGTTGATCGAGTAATCCAAAATTGTGGAAGAAAGTCAATCGAAACCCCATCATTCGCGAAGATTAACGAATCAACCATCTTTGACTCTGGAAACAAAACTATTCCGGACAAAGCGAACTCGTTTAACCAGGTCAAAGTCCCCTTGTTTTCTTGGAACTTATGTTCCAACATCCTCAGGGGCTCCGGTTACTCCAACCATTTCTGGTATCCCTGCCTTTACAGAAGAGGTTCTGTGGCCACAAGAGGACATTAGAACTGATCCTAGTGTAACGGTAAATGCTTCTATTCCTGAACCGGCTCCATCTACAACTGATTCGGAAGGTGTTTCCCCTCCAACAACTGTCGCTATAGAGTCTATACCTTCTTTGGCACCAGAAATATTTTACAAACCTGACGGTCTACCTCTCCCACTTGGATTGATTGTTATAGAAGAGATTATGGAGGATCCTCCATCCAGTACTCCATTGCATTTTGGTGTCGGGATCACGCTATATCCTTCTTCATCAGAAGTTAATCTTCCTTCATCACAAGTTCCTGTAGAATCGTTAGGAAATCTTTTGGATAGACTAGATATGTCTGAACAACCGTCAACATCTAGGACTGCGTCATCTAACACAACAGCAGCGGAACCTCCTGCTGCTACTCCAACAATGTTCGCTGGTGTACCATCTATCCCAACTAGCTCTCAACCACTAGATGGAGTCCATCCAGGGACTGTTTCAACAGTATGGTCTGCTCCTGTTTGTTCATTTAGAATAATATCCGTAATATCTTATGTTGAGTCTCAGCAAATTGATCCTTCGCAACAATATCAATTTGGGCAATCTGGTCCCCAAAGGCCAATCATTCCTTTGAGCACTGGATTGCCACCATATGGGGGGTAGTATGCCCTTTCATTGTTTCCTCCGGGTGAACAACCATATGGGAGTTCACAACAAAATTTGGGTCATGCTGGAATTACATCCAGCGGTTCGGTGCCAATACTACCACAACAACCAAGAGTTGTATACTTAATGCAACAAAGCCTACCTGTGTCGAATATCCCCGCTACACGAGCCATAGTGACACTGTTGCAAGTACAAGCGTTTCCTGTTGTATGCCAACCTCAAGTTTCTTAGGTTGTAATACAACATCCTCCTGTCTCCATGACGTAGCCACAATCATCGATTAGTGGCTCCCTAACCGGAGTGACCTAGGTTCAAACGGGTACTATTACCCCTCATCTTGGTCAAATAGCCAGTATTGGACAACACCAAATGGCTTCACAACCATGGCTGGTACAATATCAACAACCACAATTCCAACAAGTTTACCAAGGATCTGAGCAACAAATCTTTGCAAGTAATGGGCAGCCGTATATTCAAAACGGTCAACATCAATCATTTCATAGTGGTTATGCCCATCAACATTACCAAATTTCTCAGCATTAGATGCATTATGCTGGTATGCAAAGACCCACTTCTCAGGCAATACCATTTTATCCTGGGTATGCTTCGCCGAACCTGAATCAATAGTTGCCCTTCGTGGTGACTTTAGAGTTACTGGATCTAAATCGGCTAACAAATGATCTAATTGCTTATGCCCCTTGGTGGCTGGTGATTCCTCATAAACTTTCGTTAGATATTCCTAAATTTAATGGAAATCCAGGTGAAGACCCATCGAATCATGTGATGACCTTTCATTTGTGGTGTTCGTCCAACACTCTAAATGATGATTCGATTAGGCTTCGCCTTTTTCAACAAACGTTAACTGGTCCAGCAGCAAAATGGTACATCGAATTGCCTAAAGCTTCATTCAATAACTTCAGCACCCATGCCACAACCTTTTAACCCATTTTCAGTTACCAATAAGGTACGAAATAGAACAAAGCTTCTTACCAATTTCAAACAAACGATAGCCACTCACATATCTGATCATATTCATGAGTGGTGATGTCGTCATAGAATGGTAAAAACATATGTTCCTGATCAGCTGATAGCTGAATGGTTTATTAAGTCATTATTACCTTCTATCACAGAAGATGTGGCAAAGGGAGGGGTTCTCACTGAAGAGCAAGTCATTGCTCGTGCGCAATATCTAGACTTGATCTATACTCAGTCTGGCACGCTCTATGACAAAATCCTTGACGCTCCTAGACTAGATTTTTCCGTTCCTCCTCCTCCTAAATCAAACAAAGACTCCCATGTCGGTGATGGTGTAATAGGTATGACTAGCACAAAAATCGTAAAGGCTACATTGAAGAAAGCTCGTACGGTTTCTAGTCAAAATGCAAATGAAGAACTTCTCGCCTCAGAGGTAAATGCCATGTCGACTGACAAAGGCAAATAACCAAAGCAACCAGGGGGCAAGAAGAAAAAGAAAGGGAAAAAGAAGAAATCGGAGGAGTCGTCTCCTGAAAAATCTTCTGCAAACCCTTCTAGAGAAAGGAAACCAAATCATCCATGCTTTATATGCGATGAGGATCATTGGACAATAGATTGTCCACATAAAGCTGAAGTTAAGAAACTCTTTAAGAGTTCAAAAACCTCAGTGGTATTGACTGATCCATTTCCAAACCCAGGAACCAATATGGTTGCTAGTGACAATGCTTCCCCATCCCAAGTGCTTATGTTGTCCATTTCGAAACAGCAAAATGATGCTTTGATATCGACAAGGAATAAAGATCATGGGAATCCACAACTGTCGAACAACAAGGCTACTGATCAACCTAGTAGTTCGACAACAACTTCGACTGAAGTTGTGCCACCCATCATTCCTGAGCTAACGATAAAGCTGCCAAAGGGAGTAGTACACAAATTGACATTTAATCCTCGTGCCAGAGTAGCACAGAATTATAATATAGTAGAGGACTTGACCCAATCACCGTCCGCTATGTCGACACTTGAGGTACTGCAAGATTGTCCCTCCCAGAAGCAGGCTCTATTATCAGCAATAGGTGGGATTGACCTAGTGGATTCCAATCTTATGACCTTTAATCATAAAGGATATGACCCTCAGTTACCAGCTCAACTTGTTTTCCTTATTCAAGTGAAATCCCTCAACAAAACTATTCATCGAACGATTATTGATGAGGGAGAATCTACATGTATTATGTCGATGAGTTGCTGGAAAACTTTGGGCTCACCACCCTTGTTGTGATCGTCAATGATGTTGAAAGCATTTGATGGATGAACATACACTCCATTCGAGATTTTAGGTAACTTGCAAATCGAACTGGGGGGCAAGATAGTAGAAATTGATGTTGAAGTTATCAATGGAAACCTCGATTACAACATCCTACTGGGAAGGCCCTGGATATATGCTATGGCCGTTGTTGTGTTGACATACTTCAGAAAGATTGCATTTCCTTTCCAAGGAGGAATTACAATCGTCGACCAACAAACGTTTCTCCCTAACAGTTCACAAGTTACGGGAAGCATTCCGATGATCCACGGGAGCTCTTAGTCACTTCAAAATATCGGAGTAGGCCTACTAAAAGACCCAACATTGATGGGTACTTTTTCCCTATCGCCTCCAAACAATTTGGTGGAAGTGGCCACGGTGGGAACCTGCAATATGATATATTCTATATCTAATAGATTCAGAAGATTCCTGAACATTTTGTCCGCATGGATCATCGCCATTTTAGAAATATTGTAGCAATCAATTTTCTTGGCCTGGGGGGCAAACCCAAATCAACGCTCGTCGAGTGTTTGGATAGATAGGTCTAAGGAATATGGCACCTCTTCAAATCCTTGGTCACATGTACATGCTACATACGAAGGATTCATTTAGTCAATGATGATAGGAGAGGCACCATGGGAAGATTACCACCATCATTCCCATCTTCCAGAATACCAAAAAGATTATTCGAGCAACCTTAATCATCCTTCAGTTTTTGATTTTCTATCAAATACTGTAAATACGGTGGATTCCGAGGATGGTTCTCATCTCGTGTCGACCTCGTTAAAAAACGAAACAAGGGGTAATGAGGATAGTTCTTTTACTATGTCAACCTCATTAAAAAATGAAACAACTACCTTTTCAAATCCAAGTCGAGTCTTTCAAAGATCTCGAAGGTAAACCTTCATTCCAACCACCGTGTTGAATGCAATGAAGCTTGGGGGGCATGCACCTCGATTTGCGTTATTATGTTGGGGGCATGTGAACTTATAACAAGCATAGTTTGTCATTTCAAGCTTGTGTAAACATGAAACTAAATCTGAGCATATGTTGTTGCATGGTTCAAGCTCATTAAAAAAATAAACCAGGCCATGAGCAGTGTTACCGCGGGGTTCAAGCTCGTTAAAAAATAAACCCACCATGAGCAGTTTTACGCGAAGTTCAATCTCGTTAAAAAATAAACCTAGCAATGAGCATATGTTCCACCAGAGTTTAAGCTCATTAAAAAATGAACCCACCTTCGGTAAATAACCATTGCGGAATGCATTATCATCAAATTTTGAGCCTTGGTGATGTTCTTTACCATCACTCACTCTGTTTAGCCGATCATACGCCCTCCATTTGATTGTTTACCTTTTTGAGAAACAACTGCGACAATGATCTGTAGCCATCCTTGTGACCACTGTCGTGATTTGGAAAAATTCCCAAACCTTACCAGATAGCAGCTACCCGAAAAATATCACTCGTTTCCTCAAAAAAACAAGTCTCCTTAAGATCTTTTCATCTGACTCGTAAAAATATGAAAAAAGGTTGCCCAGCAATTGGCCCTCTCCAACTCGTTTTAAAGCTATCAGAAGTGCTATCCCTCCTCTAGATTTTAATCTTTTTGGACCTGAGGGATTATTACACAAAAAGATCAAGCGCTTGTCTTGTTCGGCTCGTTAAAACTATCGAAAATTCATCCCTTTCGTATTATTTTATACTTTTTTGGACTTCAGGTATTATATGATGAAAAAGTATTACTGGAGTTTCCTTTCCGTCCCTTTTCATACTCTCTAAAATTGAAAAAGGACCAATTTATCTTTGTCGTTAAACTCGTTAAAACCAATAGCGACAAACTTGTCCATATAGACAAGAATGAGTTTCACTGTTGCTAGGCTCGTTAAAACATAACAACGGATTTTCCCGAAGGGAAAATTATAGAACAAGCATATGTTATCCTCCTCAAGCTTGAAAAAAATAAACAGGTACTGGTCAGCAATGACTGGGGAAAATTGGCAAGAAAACTTGAAGAAACTTTATTGGTAGCGAGTTGCTCTTGAACATGACACTTTCACTCCATCACCATGATTGAGTCAGGTTGGGTTATTCCATTCACTAGTCATACTACCATTGGTCCATCGTACAATCCATCTTTGGGGTTAACGCTACCAATCCATTTCAGTGTTGTCGATATGTTCAAGAGAAGTCGATTAGAGAAATCACCAACCCAGCTTCTGTCTCACCCACTGCAATACCTTCACGCTTCATTCTTTCATGACCACCACCCTGAATCCTGTATCATCAGATCATTTTCACCTCCGCAAAATAATTTGCTCTGTTCCATGTCGTAGATGTGGGATTCATTAAGGCCCTCCTACGATGGGTTACTTCTTGTCGACGACAGCTCATTATCCAAGAAGTCAACCTAGGATCAACCCTTTCAGTACTTTGAAACTTGCATGCCTCAATGGCAAGTTTCTCACTTCCGGCGATAGGTTTACATCAATGGCCTTTGACTGAAAGATTTTGCGTGGTGTTCAACACCAAGTCCCATTTTCACACCACGCGAATTGTACTGTAGTACCTTGAGGGTCATCATCATTATCGGTGATTCCTCTAGCGCCTGTTAACAGCTTACATCATTGGCTAGTAATTAGGCAATGTCTTTCCATGTTTGACTCCATAACATTTTTCACATGGATCGATTTGTACTTCGGGCGAAGATTGGACGAGTTTGAAGACCTCGGATCTAGTTTCATCCATCTGGGCTGTGATATATTCAGGAAAATAAAGACATCAAATGTACATCATTTCTGCACAGATGATCATCCAAATCAAAGGATGATGGCTCTATCAGAATCATTAGTCTGCCACATAGACGGTTGTTTGTCCTATGTACATGAAAATGAATTTATAAAGCTGGGAATGCCCACCTCAGCTAGATCATGAAAATGTTATGAAGATAATGTATTGTATTGTATCTTATTATAGGTCACCTTTCAGTTCAAAAAATCTCAGATCCTCATGATAAAGCGTTTCACCCGACATCAAAAGATTTTCAACCTCATGCTTTATGGGGCAACTATTATAGACATATTTGGGCACTACAACCCCAATCACATATGTCCATAAACCAAGGGATTCTGAGTCCCTAAAAGTGTTGTTTCATGCCCTAAAGGAACAAGGTCAGTTGATTACATCATCTCCCAGAAGTTCTCCACAGAAACCTGTTCAAAACTGGTCAAAATTGGACCATACAGATTGCTCAGTGCTAAGGGTGCGATTCATCTCACTGCTCAGTGAAAAAAGTGCGATGCATATTGGAAAGCCCTTCTGTAGGGTGCGATGGGTGAGAGTAAACAAATGGTAAAGATAGTTTGCAAGGTGGATGATCATGGAATCTTCCAGAAACTTCTCCTATGACACTTGCCTCTCTGAATTCGCCCAATGGCCTAAACTAGTCAGTCCTACCCTCTGCTATTGAATCTCACCACCCAAAACTCAAACAAAACCCCTAAACTTCATAACTAGCCTAATACCTTTCAAAAAAAAACTAAAACTTAAAGAGAGAGCCCTCTCTGGATACAAATTGGCTAGATTTTGTATCTAAAATATTAGTTTGTGGTTACCTCGGACCCTTTCCCCTTCTTACAACTTCTGAGAAAATCTGAGTGATAACAACGTCGATCTTGAAAATTGAGTTTGAGGGAATATTGTTGTGAAATGAGGTAAGAGAGAAATGTTCTTCTTATGAAGAGTGATGTAAGGACATGTTATTCATGATAGGAAAACACATGAGGGTCACTGTAGAGGTCCTCTAGGATCAAGGAATGTGGAGTACAAGGACAGTGAAAAAATGTTGTGTAACACTCCTATTCCAAAAGCTTCCAGAATGTTTTGCAACCATTTACCTTAGATAAAACATCTGGATCCTATCCTACCATACTTTGGAGATTCTGTCTCCTTATCCTTTGATACCATTGTCCCATCAAAGGTGGATCTAAGACCTTAGATTGGTAATTGGATAAGAAATCCCAACTTACCCCACTCCTCTATATATTTACAACCTTTCATATGCAAGGGGTTGGGTTTTGTTGAGTGATTCTACCCTTATGCTATTATGGTGAGAGGTTTCATTTCATGCATTTAGGGTGATTGGAGGAGAACATTGTGACAAGAAAAGGACAAGTCATCCATGGAGGAGATCTTCTACAAGATCAACACCTATTTATGGTTGTAAATTCCTTCCATTTATATTAATGCAAATAATTCTTTGTTTTCCTAAATGTGACGTTGTTATTTCATATATTTCAATACCATATTGATCTATTGAATAAAGTATATATATGATACAGCATAGATCTCATAGTTTTTTGGCTTGTGTTATCTGATTATGCAGGTTCTAATTTTGGCAAATAGAGTTGGAATTGGAGCATTCAAGATAAAGAAGGAGCGAAGCCTACAACAGATCCTAGTTAGGCTTCATTCCATCATCTATTTGCTTCAAGGAAATCATTGTATTCCTTGTCTTTCTATTGTTCTAGGATACCCACAAAACTTAGGGGATATACTTTTGTCTATAATCATAAATCTTGTATAACAAATTGGTGACCATATTGGGGAGCGATGTATTCCCTTGGTGGTTCCTTTGTCCATTGTGTTCAATTACCTCCTTGATATACATTTTTTTCTTTACCCATCCAAGAACATGCCTAGGAAGTCATTTCATTGAGTCCCTTTTGCAATTTTTGTCTCAGAATCCTATATTCCTATACCGTCTCACCCTTAGTGCCTCTGCCAGAGCATTGCACCTTACCTGGGCTCTCTTTGTATCTGTGTTGAAAATCACTATTGCCTCTTTTGCACCAATATTGGCCCCTATTTTGCACAAAACTTGCCCTTATTTTTGAGTCTCTCTTTGATCTGCCTACTTCCAGCCGACCTTCCCTGATTCCTGAGTGTCTTGTGGTATCTCTAAAGCCTCCATTTGGTTTGAATTTGTGTTTTATTTCCTTTGGTAATAATTTTTTTTGAGTTTTCTTTGTTCTTATCATTTGGTCACTTGGATGAATTGTTGTTTCAATCCTCATTTTGAAAAGTGCATTTGAATTAGTGATTAAACATTAGCATCTTAGTTTTCTTCATTTCGAAAATTAGTTGTGTTGAAAAGAATTTTTTTTACATTGGAATTTAGGGTTTTATATGTGCATTGATATAGGAACAATTTCATTGAAAATGGAAATTGCATCTTTCATCTTGTTTGTTGCATGTTGTGTGTTGCATACTGATTGTTTCTTCCCTTTCTTGGCTAAATTTTCATTGAAAGAGAAAGATTTCCATTTTCACTTGGTAGATTTTCATTTTAGGATATTCAGACAACATTCATGGTGAGAAAAAAACTAAGACTTAATAAAAAATAAACAGTAAAATTTATTGAATCAACCTAAGGATAATTTGTAACATTAACACAAACAATTATAGGTCTAGGCTATAGATGTATTCCAGCATTGTTAAACATAGGAGTTGTCGTTGTTTTCGAGTGTTGCATCCTGGGGGTGCAATCTCGTTCCATGTACATGAGTGTATAGGATCATTCTCCACGTACCTTTGGGTATCTTTGATGACTCTTCACACACGTAAAGTATATGGGAACTCTCTCATTGAACAATTATGCATTAGACAACACTACTACGGACTACACTCCCACATACCATCAAGTATATTTTGGGAGTCCCCTATAGGTTGTTATCCAACGATAGGTAACTGAGTCTACCACCTTGTATACAGTCATACACTGAAAACAACATTTGGGGAGATTGGCTACCGTACGTCAAGGTTTATATTGCAGTTCACAGTTGCTTGGTAATCCTTTATGCCTAGATTTCCCTCCTTTTTTTTCTAATAATAAAATTTATTATCCAACGTGGAAGAAAAAAATCCCCCACCCTGTCGTTCGCATAGAATGAAAAATAACCCTCATCTTCCACCAATGGCGACTCCTAGCCATTGTTAGAAGCATAAGAACATGCAAACTACCGATTCAGAAACTTTGAGAACTACTTTTGTCTCCTAATGATATTGATCTGCTCGAGTCATCTATCCCCTTTAGTTCCAAGCCCAATATTACATATACTCTTTATGGTGACACTGACACAATTGAAACAGAAGTCCCTGAAACCTTATTGCTTGAGGTCATTGAACTTGACCTTCCTAAGTTAGACACTATTATTCTTGAGGTTGTTGAACCTAAGGAGCCTCAACCATCTTAATCTATCACTTCAGGACCTTCCTCCTCTCTTCATTTGTCTTATACATAACCTATATATCTTGGACCCGACGATGAACCTCTTCCACCTGAACTTGTGAGTATTGAAGAGATACCACAGGAAGAGCCTCATCCTTCTATTGTTTTCCATTGGGAAGGACTCCATTTTTTATCAGATTAATAATTTTCCTCCTCTTCAACTCCAACACAAACTTATTTACCCAATTCTTTGGACTTACCTGTGGATCTCCTGTTGCAATATTCATTGGGATTGTTAACCATGACTGGAACTGATCCAACATATTAGCTCGTGTCTGCCACTATGGTTGAGACATCAAATGTTTCTTCATCATCTACGTTTGCAGCATCACCAAAAACTCTTATGTATGGTGGCCCGTCTATCCCACCTGGTTATCAGTCTTTATCTAGTACATTTTCTAGTGCATCTTCCAGTCCTTGGACCTCTCCCATGTCATCTAATTCAAGAATAACATTTGTTTCTTCTCTTATGAGTGCCTCAAATTTTTATCCTCTTCCTCCATCTACACCTACAAATGAGCAACAAGTTGGCACTTATGTCACTAGCCAAGGTTACCTTCAACAATCTAACTCTTCTTATTTTGGGTACCCTCCATATGGATCGCAGTTTCCTCCATCATCCTCTCCTCCTTTGGCAGGGGGTAACCAATTTTTGGCATACCTCCAATTGGTAATCAACCTTATTATAGTCCTCCTTATCCTGGAATGGCTACCAATATTTGGCAACCTAATTTTCCCATTCAAAATGGTTCATTTTTGGACTAATTATTGAATCCTCAACCTACACCATCTTCATCTCAAATTCCTATCCATACATCAACACCCCAACAAGCTCAAATACATGTGAGCCAACCTTTACAAGTTGTCGTTCTATCACAATATTTTCCCTCTGTATCTGGCACTTCCTAGGTTTTTCTTACCTAGCCTATACAAGGTACCTTACATTCTCAATCACTTGGACAAGGTACTCCTAAAGTTTCGAAAGGTCAGATTATTTATAGTATGGCACAGTCCCAATCAAACCCACCTTACCATGTGATCTGAAAATAAACATCTTAGATTACTTTTAAGGTATTATAGACTCATGTGCATGGATTTGCCCATACTAATTAGTGCAACGAATCGGTAAGATTGAAAATAATATAGACAATGAGTTGTTAGAGAAAAATAATTGACAAACACACATAAACACAACAAGTTTAATATGGAGTTCACTCAAAACTCTTGGGCTACATTTCCTAGTCCAGCCTTCAATGGTGACCTCTCTATTATGTCTTCAAAAGCAGAGTTTTACAAAGTGTGAGCTCAAATTGAGTCTCAACACAACAGATACAAAACAACAGGAGTTTTGCTTGAATCCCTCTAGCCTTTCTGAGTACATAGACTCTCTCTTTCACTCTCTGTATCTGTTTTTTCTTTGTCTTAGTACTACTTCCCTTCTGTCTCTATCAGTTTGTGGCTTTAAAGCCAATCAACGTTGTCTATTCATTTCCCCTTCTCGGGCTCTTTGGCTCCTAGCCTCTGTTCGCTTGAATCCACTTCTGAGCATTAGCAATCATGGCATAATGTCTTCAGGGAAGGTGGCCACTTGTTCTACAATGGAAGAGGCCATTGGGCCTTTGAAATCCCCAAAAATAGAGTCCTCTGTTTACATAGAGAAACACTGTAAAACACGAAAAAATTCACGAATCTGTTGTTTTTTGGACTTCAAAAATCATTAAATCCGCTCTATACTCCTATCAGGTCTACTTGTAATCGTTATCGCAAATTGCAATGCCCCTATGTTGTGGTTCCCTTTGTATTTATAAAATTACATTAAAAACACTGAAAATACGATGAAGGGCTTTATAGCAGACTTCAAATAATTATGAAACGACATTTACAAATCCTTTTGGATCTGCCTTCATTGCATCAGCGCATTCCCTTCGAATTTCATTTATTTAACAAAAACGCGAAAATACATAGAAAAATGTCGTTTTACAGATCTCAAAATATGTTAAATATCATCTATAACCCCATCGGGTCCCGCTATCGCAAGTCATATTCATATAAGCCCCACTCCGTTGTATTACTTCGACGCGGTATTGCGATGCGATTGATCGCAATCACATATCGCATAGACCCTGGGCCATTGATAAGCGCTCCCTTGTGGTTTGACGATGCAATATTTTGATTCAACTTGGGCCATCAATCTGTGCGCTTGATCGATGGTCCTTGTTGACCGCACTGATCGCTGTCGCAATACCTATGTGGTAGCCTTCGATAGCCTCCAATAACCTCCTCTGATTGCGATATGTTGATTAGATTTGGACCATTGATCGGCTACATCAGATGGCTCCTGTGCATCATTTCTTTGGCCTCTGATACTCTATTTTTCCAATATTTCTTCATGTTTTTCCACTCCCGATAGTGTAATCTGCTATTTCTAAGAGTTCTTCTTTTGCGATAGTTTTGATCTTTAGAAGACTTTGAAGACTTAGAGGGTTTTCTAGGATCCATTTTGGATCACCATGGGGAAATTAAAACCCCCATTGGGAAACAATATGGATCATATCAAGGTATTCCTCAAGTGCCTTTTGAAGACCAACAAACCCAAACCCAACCATTCTAGCATCTTTATCGCCATCCTGGGGCTAGACAATAAGGCCACTTGTATACTGGTTATTAAAATCCTCCCTATTCTAGTATCTAGGCTCCTTATTATCATAACCATCCTTATCCATGGATGCAAGTGCCTATTGTTATGGCTATTTCTTCATATCCATGTCATCCTCCTCCAGAATTTAACTAACAGTTGCTTTTTGTGGCTACACCCTAATTTCCAGACTTAACTCAGTTCACTAATGACCCCATCACCCATTTGCCATGGTGGCCAATTATTCCCACTAAATTGCCTTTTGATGTCCCAAAGTTTAATGGGAATATAGGAGAAGACCCATAGACACACGTTATGATGTATCATCTATGGTTTTCTTCAAACTCCCTTAACAATGATTCTATTTGAATTTGTATTTTCTAATGAACGCTTATAGGTACTGTAGCTAAATGGTATATTGAATTACAAATAGATTCGTTTCATTATTTGAAAAAAATTTCCACCACCTTCCTCACACATTTCCAGTTTCCCATGAGATACGAAACTAGAATAGAACTCTTGACCAACTTCAAACAATCATATTCCACTCACATCTCCAATTTGTGGAGTAGGAAGATTCTATCTGTAAATAAAGACAATCCCTTTAGTCCAGGGGAGAGGGTCTAGACACAAGCAAGACAATATAATATAAGTTCCCTTAGATTGAGAATGGATAAGATCCTACCTCTTGTATCACTAATCCTTTTTTCATGAAGTCCTTGTACCTTTACTCCAGCGATTAGCACTTTAGTGTCAATCAAGCACCTGAAACAATGAGACAAGAAACCAAAGAACACATGATAGAATACAAAATATTCAATCCACTTAAAGGGCTAAGGAGTCTTAAGCTACCAACTAACATATGCAATTGATATAGGAAACAAAATATCAGTTGCATTATTGTGACAAAAAGGAAAGTACAACCTTCGCCTTAGTGTTGCAGGTTTCCTTGACGTGTCCGGGTTCCAGCACCACTGTTAGCATCTCATAATTCACCATCAAAATAATGGAAGTTAAAGGCTTCTTCCTCTTTGCTGAAAACCAAAAAAACTACTAGCTTATTCTCCCTTCACACACACAAACTAGAAGACTAAGGCTCTCAAGATGGCTATCAAGATTTGCAGATTATTCCATCCCTTTCATTAGCTAGCTGAGGTTGGAAAAGGAGGAGCTTATATAGCTTGAGAGAGGGGAAATGGATCCTCTTATGATGGGAGAGGCCTTATCCATTTTAGTTTATTCCATTTTAATAGGGGAAAAGAACCCAAACAGTCTCTCTTGGCTCTATCTTGCTTAACCATTTACTATACTTTTGTTCACGAAGCTTCTAGACCTGGAAGCTTTGACTCAATTTTTAAAAACTTTCCAAAAGAGGGTCGGCATGGGTCATGAATGGATTACCAGTGCTATTCGGCATTAGGCCCAGTGTTAGACTCTACAAATCAGCATAGGGAAGAAACTAAGTGATAGCGTCGGTCTTGAAAAATGAGTTTGAAGGAATATTCTTGGGAAATGATGTAAGAGGGAAATGTGCTGCAGATGAAGAGGGATGTAAGGACATGTTCTTCATGATAGGGAAACACATGAGGGTCATTGTGGAGGTCCTCCAGGATCAAGGAATGGGGAGTACAGGGACAATGACAAAATGATGTGTAACAGATACCCCTTAAAGCACGAAGGCCGAACAAGAGTGAGGGGTGAAATTCTTTACGAGTAGATGCATGGAACCAGAGACTGCCATCGAAAAACCTGCAAGCAAGCATAGATACATATACATCACTGAAATCTCTGATACATGAATTGTGGTATGGACACAACCATCCAAAAGAAGATAATGTAAATGGATCCAAGTTATGGCTGCAACCATCCAGAAAGAAGGATCATATCAAACCCAAGGTATGGTCGCAGCCATCCAATAATGAGAAGGATCACATATAACAGACTCTTGGTATGGTCACAAATATCCATTTTAAAGGGACATGTATGTAAGCATGATCATGTCACATTGCCGTGCAACCTGGACTTCTGTAATCTGAGCCCAGGGTCTTGCGCTCCAACACGACCTAATCAAAGTACAAATTCTAGCATGTGAAGAGATGTGTTGACGTTGAACATGCTAGAAAATCGCTTGGTTAGCAGACAGTGATGGGAACTATTAACAAGTGTGAGAGAAACCACCAATAATGACAATGGCTCTCAAGGTACAAGCATCACAATTTGCAGAGTGCGAATAAGGAACTGAATTCGAACACTCGTGAAGTCACTCGATCAAAATCCAATGATGAGAACTTGTCTTTGAGTATGAAGAACTTTCCAATAGGGCATGCAAGCTCTAAGGTACTAGAAGGGAGTCCCTTGGACAACCTCTCGGATAATGAGCTGAAGTCGAGAGGAAGTGACCTTGTCGAAGGAGGGCCATGATGTATCCGAAATCATCGACAGGAGACAAGGGATGCAATGATTATGGATGATATAGAGAATCAGGAATGAGTGTAAACTGCAAAAGGATTAACTCTTGAACATATCGACGACATGACTCTGAATTTAGGTAGCTTTTGGTTCCATAAGATCAGATGTCATGATGACGTGGTAGAGATAAGATGGAAAGGAAAAAAGTGGTGGCTTAAACCCAGGAAAGTGAAATGATGAAATGAGGATATCCCAACCTGACATGAAGCAGAAGAGTGTCATGTTCTAGAGTGACAAGCTGCTAACACAACTGGTAAAAATTTTCCATTTTCCCCACCATTTCTAGCAGGTACCCCAATTATTTTTTATCACAAGATTGAAGGGGATAACATATGATTGTAATGTAAGTCCATCCTTCGGATATATCTAACCTAGTAAGATTAACAAGCCCTAGGAAGGAGAAGCTCATGTCCGTCATGGTGACAAATCCAATGTCATTAAAGTTTAACGAGTTCGACAAAGGGAAAAATTGGTATCTTTTCCATCTTTAGAGAATTTTAAAAAGACATGAAAAGGAAAACTCCAAAAGGTCCCTTTTCGTGAAGTTGTCTCTCTAGCCTGAAAAGGTAGAAAACAATACTCGAAAGAACCTCTTGACCATGTCAGCCAAGGAGTATCTTTTTCGTAAATATTTTATCCCAACCCAAAAAAAGGGTAAACGTATACTGGGTAAACGACATTTTGAAACCATTTACGAGGTCAACTTGAAAAAAACTTGGTAAGCTTGTCGTGTTTTGAGAGTCAAAAAAGACCTTAAAGTAGACTCCTCATTTTTATTTTCTTTAACGAGTCAAAAAGGGAAAAATACTCGGAAATATTTTCATTTTATTTTTGACAAGTCAGGAAAAGGGCTTAAATACGACTCTAGTTTCGCATCACCATTGGCAAACCATTAGTTGTCGCTGCACAAGAAGCAAATTCATTATCCATTTCTAAGGAAAAATGTTGAAAAATATTTTTAAAACCCTAAAATAGAGTGAAAAGCTTATGAAAAGGGAAAAAAGTAAAACATTTTTACCATTTACCTCATTTGGAGCAATTTTTACCCACTTGTGCCCTAAATCTTCAGGAGCAGATTTCTGCAGATCTGGTAGGTTAATCGTCAAACCGTCTATTGCAAGTAAGAGCCAAGGCCCTAATATTTGCATTAATACCCATTTTTGGAGCATTTAACCATCTTTTCAGGGTTTTTGAGCATTTAACCTCCTCTCCATCACTATAAATCCATATTTTTTTTCCTCAATGGGTTGGTGATCAAAAATGGATCTTGTATCAAACCTCTAAGTCTAAGTCTTCATATATATTAACTATCAGAAAACACCATGGCAGAAGAAAAACACTAATAATGATATAAAACAGAGCTAAGCGGAACGTAAAGTCTCATTGCACATGAGTCGTCGGATTGGACAGATTAATGACCCAGATTAAATCAGGATATCGCATCGGGAGAGGCCAACGGAGTATATTGGAGGCGGCCCTAAGGGAAATGCGACTGCGATCGGTGACACAACGTGGATCATTGATTGAGCACATAGATAAATGATGGAGATTACAGATATCACATTGCAGATTCTGAAAGGGAGGACTTAACACAGGCGGACCTGAAGGAGTTATGAAATAAACAGTGAAGGATTTGAGTTTCATGGTAAATGGTATGTTGGGCGGGCTTTAGGCAGTAAGTGGTATTGGAAGGGATTCACCTGATTCCATACACCGGCTGACACGTTGCACACCGTAGGAGAGAGAAAACAACTTTTTTCGAGTGAGTAATCTCCATGCAAGTAGGCCACCCAAAATGGCTGTCAACCGTTGGATTAGAGATCGTTGATCAACGGTGGATACTAAGTGGTCTACTTGATGTTTCAGGTTGGATGTGAACCGTCAAATCGAAACCAGATCAATGGTGTGTAATATAAAGGGGATTGTGACAGCAATAAAAGGTAGACCTGAGAGGATTATAGGGCAGAATTTATAACATTTGAAGTCTGACTTTAATGTTGCGGTCAGGTTTTTCATTGGTTTTCAATGTATTCCATGTATTCCTCTGTGTAAACAAAAAGTGTATTTTTGGGGATTTTCAACCATGCCCAAAGAACCTTCTGTTTGTAAACAACTTCCCTATGCCTTAAGCATTTTGTGATGATTGTTTAAACGCTCAATAGAGAGATGAAAGGATAGCGCCAGGAGAGAGAGAGCCCGAAAGGGAGGTGAACAGACAACGTTGAAAGGCTTAAAAGCCATCCAATGGCAGAACAGAAGAGAGGAGAATTCATTTGAAGACAGTCACAGAAATACAGTCAGTTAGTTAGATTGAGGCAGATTGAATAGAAGAATAGGACAGAGGGAGAGTTTGTGCACTCTTTTAGACTTGAGGTTTTCGAGAAGATCCCTCTTTAATGTCACTTTTGGTTGAGACTCTAGTTTTGAGCTCACTCTTGTAATAATCTATTCTTGAAGGCTCAATATAGAGGTCAACAATGAAAGCTAGACAAGGAGATGCAACCAAGAAGTCTGGTGAATTCCTTGATTATTTGTTGTGTTATGTGTGTATCTGTTATGTTTTCTGGCTGTTAATTGTCTATATTATTTGAAATCTTTTCGATCCATTGCACTAAGTAATATAGGCATTTCTGCACATGAGTCTATAATACCTTTTCTTCTTGATTTAGTATCCATTTTGGATCAAGTGGTATCATAGCATTTGGTTTTGTTAAGATTAGACAAGCTTGTGCTGGATTTGAATGCTAACTAGATTAAAGATCAGACTAGGAGAAGGAGAACTTGTTAAGGCTAATCCAAAGATTGGAAGAGTCTATTCTCAAAGGAGAATGGTAGAAGAACATCCATTGGGATCAGAATCTCAATTTATAGAAAGTTTTAAGACACTCCAATCCATGGTGGAAGAGATGTATCTGGAGCTTAAGAAGGTTCGAGTTGAAAGCACTGCAACACCCAAACCAGAAAAAGGAGCAGAAGAACCTTTTCTAGTTGCCCCTCAAGAAGGCAAAGGGAAAGGGGAAATGCCTCCTCCACCATCTCCTCCATCATCACCTTCATCATCCTCATCATCTTCTTCACATACACTAGCTCTTCTAAGAAGAAGAAGAAAACTTCCTTAATCAAATTAGATGTGAAGTTTGATTTGGAAATTTATGATGGAGAACTCAATGCAGAAAAGCTAGATAATTGTATAAGACAAATTGATGTATATTGCAGGGTACAAAACATTGATTCAGAAAGGAAGAAGATTCAGCTGGCTAGCCTTCAACTTGGAGGAACTACACTAGTATGGTGGGAAGGCAAGACACAATTTGACTTGCAAAAACATAGTAAAATCATTTCTTCCTAGAATCAATTTGCTTATGTCATCAAAAAACAATTCTATCCTTTAGCTTACATGCAGCAGGCAATGATGAGTTGGGAAACTCTTCGTTAGTTGAAGGGTCAAAGTGTACAAAGTTATGCTTAGGAGTTCAGAAAGAGAGCTTTAACTCTAGGTATATCATTAGATTCACCTGAGACTTTATTGAAGTATATAGGTGGTCTTGATAGCTATTTAAAGCATACTATTCTCATGTTTAATCCCACTAGCTTAGATGATGTATCAGTTCAAGCCACACATCTAGAAGCTAGAGGTAAGAATGTAAACCAAGAGGTTGGGGGATCATCTAAATATTCTGTAAGCAAGAGCAAGGAAAAGAATAAATTAAAATGGAAGGAGAGGAAAGAAAACATTGTAAAGAAGGATAAAGCTTCATGCACTCATTGCAAGAAAGAAGGACTCGATGAGGCACCCTGCTGGTTTTTGCATCTAGAACGGAAACCCAAGAAGTTCGGTGGAAAGGAGAGAAAGAATGTTGCTACTATTCAGTAGGACTTGGGATCAGATCCAGGCGATGAAACAACAGTTACAGCCACAGGTATTAAAGGTAAAGATTCTGAAGCATCCAAAAGTAATTATGCATAATCTATTGATAATGAAAATAATGAGAGGGAAAGAAATGAGATTTTTTGTGTGAGAGCAATTTCCAAGCACAATAAGATTGATACTTTGTTTGATAGTGTATCACAAGTAAATTTCATTTCTGAAACAATTGTAAAGAAGTTGAGATTACAAACAAAACCTCATGAGAAGCCATATCCATTAGGTTGGGTGTGTGATAAAACAAAGCTACAAGTAACAAGACAATGTAAACTTAGGTTTACTATTGGATCAACATTTGTAGATGAGGTTGAATTAGATATAGTTCCATTGGATATATGTGGTATTGTTTTGGGAAGTCCATACTTGTATGATAGGAAAGCTATTTTCTATAGAGCTGAGAATAAGTATCGGCTCACTAAAAATGGAATAGAATACGTTGTAAGAGCTCATAAACTCAAAGGTAACTATTCTCTCATAAACTCAGGGCAGATGAAAAGAATTGTGAATTCAAGTAAGAAATTTTTACTAATGGTTGTAAGGGCAAAGGATCCTGAAAAATCCAATGCATTTGAAGATTGTGATTCTAAATAGAAAGTTGATTTAGTTAAAGTTGTTTCAGAGTATGATGTTCTATTTCAAGAACCAAAAGCTCTGCCACCCAAGTGAGAAATAGTACATGATATTTATTTGCAACAAGGTGCTCCATTACCTAACATTGGAACGTACAGCTTGTTGGCTTTAGAGAATGCAGAGATAAAGAAGAAGGTACAGGAATTGCTCGATAAAGTGTTTATACGACCAAGCACATCACCATGTGGATCTCCAATCATGCTGGTGAGAAAGAAAGTTCGTTCATGGAGAATGTGCATTGATTATAGAGCACTAAATAAAATAATGATCAAGAATTGTTATCCTCTTCCTCGTATTGATGATTTATTAGATCAATTGAAAGAAGCAGTTTATTATTTTCTAAGTTAGACTTGCAAAGTGGTTATCATCAGGTCAGAGTTGTAGAGCAGGATGCATGGAAGACTGCTTTCAAGACAAAGAAAGGACTTTATGAATGGTTGGTCATGCCTTTTAGCTTAACTAATGCTCCTACTACATTTATGAGAGTTATGAATGATGTACTCAGACCATTTATTGATGATTTTGTAATTGTTTATTTAGATGACATTCTTGTTTTTAGTAAGACATGGGAAGACCATGTAAAGCATGTAAAGCAGACTTTAGATGTTTTAAAAAGAGAAAATCTCTATGTAAAACTATCAAAATGTGAATTTGTCAAAACATCTTTAAATTATTTGGGTTATATTGTAGGGGGTGGTGAATTGAAGATAGATCTCTCTAAGGTTGAATTCATTGTGAACTGGCCTAAACCCAAATCTGCTACAGAGGTTAGGAGTTTCCTAGGGGCAGCAAAATACTGGAGAAAGTTTATTGCTAACTTTTCTTTGATTGCAGCTCCATTACATGCTTTAACAGGATTGAAATAGGTGTTTAAGTGAGGAGGAAAACAACAGAAAGCCTTCAACACCTTAAAAGAGAAAAGTAGTACAACACCAGTCCTAGCACTGCTAGATCTTCAACATCCATTTTAGATTGAGACAGATGCCAGTGACTATGCCATGGGAGCAGTGTTGATGCAACACGAAAAACCCATATGCTACCATTCTGAGACATTTACTTCTGCAATAGTTAATTATGCCACATATGATAAAGAATTGTATGCATTATTACAATGTGTGGAAAAGTGGAAACACTACCTAATGGGTAAAGAAACAATCATACATACAGATCATCAACCACTTCAATATTTACACTCACAAACTAAATTGCAGCAATCAAGACATTATAGGTGGATGGGTTTTCTACAGCAATTTCATCTTGTCATTAGATATAAGAAGGGCATACACAATAAGGTTGCAAACATGTTAGCAAGACCAATCATAAATGCATCGACTATACTTAAGCATAACTCAGTAATGCATGAAAGTTACATTGAACAATATGCTCAAGATGTAGATTTTAAAGATGTATATGCAACTTTAAGTCATGACAAGCAAGTAGAAGAATTGGATTATTATGTAAAGGACCAACTCTTATATCATTTGGGAAAGTTATGCATTCCACAAACTGAAGAGTTAACATAATCCGAGAAGCGCATCCTTCTCTCATATCAGGTCATTTTGGTGTAAGTAAAACAGTTGCACAATTGCAAAGGTTCTGTTATTGGCTAAGAAAGCATGAGACAGTTTCTAGATATATAAAAGGGTGTACTATGTGTGCTACAATAAAACCCAATAATCAGAAATTAGGTTTGTACACTCCATTTCCAATTCCTTCTCATCCTTGGGAAAGTGTTTCCATGGATTTTGTTGGAGGATTGCAAAATCTAGGAAAGTTCACAATTATTTGTATGTTGTTGTGGATAGGTTCAGTAAAATGTGTATTTTGATACCATGTAAAAAGTAGGTTACAGATAAACAAACAACAAAGTTGTTCTTTCAAAATGTATGGGTTCATTTTGGGTTACCCACTTCTATTGTATCTGATCGAGATTCTCGATTTGTTGGGAAGTTTTGGTCAAATCTATGGGAGTTGATGGACACCAGGTTGAATAAGAGCACAACATTTCATCCACAAACAGATGGTCAGATAGAAGTGGTCAACAGGACAGTAATCCAGTTTCTTAGAGGCTATTGTAGCAAGCATCCCAAGCTTTTGTATGAGAATTTGTGTTATGTGTAACATGCTTACAACCGTGCCAAGCACTCTTCTACTCAGGGATCTCCTTTTGAGACTTGTTTTGGTTTTATACCAAAGTCTCCCTTGGATTGTGGCTTTGGTAAAGACATAGCAGTTGATGGACACAGTGATGTGGACAAAGCAACCAAGTTCATTGAACAAATCTAAGAAATTCACTAGGTAGTACAGGAACAACTAGAAAGAAGTCAAGCCAAGTACAAGGCAAGACATGACAAGCATCAAGTTGAGCATAGTTTTCAAGTTGGTGATCAAGTCTGGTTGTACATCAACAAAGATAGAATGCAAGGTGAAGGTAAGAAGCTAAAACCAATAAGGTATGGACCTTTCAAGATAATTGATAAAATTGGTGAAAATGCTTTTCGCCTTGATTTTCCAGCTTATATGCAGATATATTTAGTCATTAATGAAAAAAACTTGAGATTGTATGAACCTTCATTGATTGAAGATCCTGAATAGCAAAGTCAGTTGCCTTCTATTGGGGATTTATTGCCTGAGTATCTCAATGAGTTACAGGAGGACACAGTTTTGGATAGGAAGGTAAGAACTACCCATCAAGGGGATGTTGAGTACCTGAGAGTGGGACTCAAAGGTTAAAATCCAAGCAAAGCATGATGGATAGAAGTTAGACAGGTGAAGGAGTTATATCCTCACTTGATCGATGCCTAAAACCAACTTTTGGTGGTCCAAAAGCTTTTCAATGGGAAGGCGTGATCCAAAATGGATCTTGTATCAAACCTCTAAGTCTAAGTCTTCATATATATTAACTATCGGAAAACACTATCGCAGAAGAAAAACACTAAGAATGGCGGAAAATAGAGCTAAGTAGAATGTAAAGTCTCGTTGCACAGGAGTTGTCGGATTGGATAGATCAATGGCTTAGATTAAATAGGGATATCGCATCGAGAGAGGCCAACAGAGTATATTGGAGGTGGCCCTAAAGGAAATTCAACTGCGATCAATGACACAATGTGGACCATTGATCAAGCATGCAAATCAATGGCAGAGATTACAGATATTGCATCGCAGATTCCTAAAGGGAGGACTTAACACAGGCGGACCCGAAGGAGTTATGAATTAAACAGAGAAGGATTTGAGTTCCATGGTAAATAGTATTTTAAACGGGCTTTAGGCGTTAAGTGGTATTGGAAGGGCTTCACCCAATTCCATACACTGGCCGACACATTGCACACCGCAGGAGAGAGAAAACCGCTTTTTTCGGTAGCTAACCTCCGTGCAAGTAGGTCACTCAAAATGGTTGTCAGCCATTGGATTGGAGATCGTGGATCAATGGTGGATATTGAGTAGACTACTTGATGTTTCGGGTTGGATGTGAACCATCGGATTGAAGGCAGATCAATGGTGTGGAATAGAAAGGGGCTTGTGACAGCAGTAAAAGGCAAACCCGAGAGGATTATAGGGTGAACTTTATATCATTTGAAGTCCAAATTTAATGTTGCGGTCGGGTTTTTCATTGGTTTTTAATGTATTCCATGTATTCCTCTATGTAAATGAAAATTTTATTTTCGGGGATTTTCAACCGCGCCAAAGAAACCTCCATTTGTAAACAGCTGCCCTATGCCTTAAGCATTTTGCGATGATTGTTTAAACGCTCAATAGAGAGATGAAGGGACAGCGCCGGGACCCAGAGAGCCCGAAAGGGAGGAAAACGGAGAGCGCCGAAAGGAATAAATTCCATCCAATTGCAGAACAGAAGAGAGGAGAAGTCAATTGAAGATAGTCAGTCAGTCAGATTGAGGCACATTGAATAGAGGAACAGGATAGAGGGAGAGTCTGTGCACTCTTTTAGACTCGAGGTTTTCGAGTAGATCCCTCTTTAATGTCACTGTTGGTTGAGCCTTTGTTTTTGAGCTCACTCTTGTAGTAATATATTCTTGAAGGCTTAATATAGAGGTTGACACTAAAAGCTGGACCAGGAGACATAGCCGGGAAGTCTGGTGAGCTCCTTGATTATTTGTTGTGTTGATGTGTGTGTTTGTTACGTTTTATGACTAATAATTGTCTATATTATTTGCAATCTTTTCGATCTGCTGCACTAAGTGATATAGGCATTCTTGCACATGAGTTTGTAATACCTTTTCTTATTAATTTAGTATCCATTTTGGATCAGTTGGTCATTGCTAGTTGTCATTCTTCTACTTGATTGTGCTGAGATGCTACCATTTTGGTGAGAGAGGAAATGAGAGTTAAGTTTGGCTTGGACTTGGAACCATCTTGAAGGAGGCCTTGAAAATCAAGGCACCGATTGTATGCTTCCCTCTTTTATTTAATCATTAATACAAAGCATGTTTTACTTCCCATAAGCTTGTTTATTATAGTTTTCTTAGTACAATACTCCTTGATATGTTGCATAACTTACATTGGAATTCATATGTTATGATCTTTCTTTTAGTTGTTTGGATGTAAGTAATAATAAGGAGCAATCCTGGGAGCTAAGGGATTAGGATCATCATCAATGGTGTGCATAGGAGAGAGGTAGGTCATCTCCCTTTCTCATTTGTCATTATGATCTAGGTTAGGGAAGTTTTTTTGTTTTATCACAGTTGTTACTAGACCCACACATTGGGCTAAAGGGATTGCTTCTATTCGTAGAAGGGATTGCCTAGTTACCACCAACTTGGATTTTGTATCCAAATACCCATACACTTCCAACTCCTTAGGATCAGTCAGTTTCTAGTTGATCGCTTTTTCAACAAAGTCATAGATATTAAGTATGGGGGATTACGCAGTGCATTATATTAGATATCATTTTGGGATTCAACTGCGTTAAGTAAGTCATTCAAATGTATGACCATTTCCATGAGAGGTAGTCGTAACTGACTAATTTCTCATGATTTTTGAATAGTTCACTTAGCACTCATTGCATCGGGTGATGCTCACAGGGGTGAAGAAGTGGATTGAAACTAGTGAAATGTGGAGAACGAATCACATAGCATCAATCATCACTTCCGGGGCTTGCACCCGGTAACCAGAACTTCCCAGGAGGTCACCCATCCCAGAACACCTCTGGCTCAAGCGCGCTTAA